>CM026422.1:26384635-26523150 GCA_014871385.1 Ceratodon purpureus
TCTCCTCTCTCCTCTCTCCTCTCTCCGGGCAGGGCAGGCAGGGCAAGAGCCCCCCCCCGCGCCTTGCTGCACTCTTAGGATGGTTACCTTTGATAAATTTTAAGAGTTCTTCCAATTAACCCCTAAAGTTCTTTCAGACCACGTTGTAGTCACAACACTTCTGGGTAGGCTATTTTAAGTTTCTACATTTTTGGGACTTTGGGTATTTTTTTTCTTCACATAGCTTCCACCGATCACTTTGCAAGAGCATAAGCTTTTTAAGCATTTTAAATTACGATGCAAAAATTATGTATTATAGAAGAAATTGTCCTAAATTTGGCGAGCCAATAATGAAACACAATTTTCCATTTTTTTTATCAAAGGTGCTTATCATTCACAAGTGTAGAAGGCTACAAGACTACATTTCAAAAAATGAGCACAACAATAGAATGGGTCCAATGTTTGTCATCCATATACATTATTAATATATTTCATCCAATGAACATCTTTCATCTAAATAATGGTTTCCATTCAAAGCAATTAATTGGAAGAACTCCAAAGTTTATCTAATTTTTCATCTAAATAATGGTTTCATCTCCAAATTTTTTTCATCTGAATGACAATCATCATCCATAGGTCCGTTCTCATCTACAAAAAAATTACATCTAACCTTCAATTTTTATTTGGTGCTAACATATATGATCTTATTTGTGTGATATGGCAACTTTATCTACAAAACCTAGTACTTCTAGAGTTGTTCCTTTTTCAATGCATGTTGGAGCAATGACATATGGATTATCCAAGTAGTTGATGTTCTATACATAAGTTTAATATGGTCAAACGAAACTTCTCACCAAGAAAGGCCGTTGCCTTAATTCTTGCAACGCTAGTTTTCTAAGCAAAAAAAAAATCAGAGCATTCATTGTAACATTGTTATGAAATGTTTATAAATTGGGATGGAGGATTCCATAGTGCCATTTAAAGGACAAAGGGTAGCGCATACATTTTGTGTTTATTTTGTTGAGTAGTACAAACTAAATATGTGTAAAAAGTCTAGAATTTGTTTCTAAAGCCATTCTTTGAAGTGTACATGTGCCAATTTTGGATCTTAAGTATAAAATGAAATAATTAAAAATGAACCGTTTTGTGGCATCTTGTTTTTATTTGAAGGTTTGTCCTTTTTATTGAAGAACAAAAATATCAAAGTTCACTTGTCAATTGTTTACATCCAAGTGACATGGCTACCTACCACAATGTTAATGTGTAGGTAGCAACATCAAAGTCAATGATTTAGATTGAATGTAGGGGTATTCTAAATCAAATTACCTTCATCTATAAATTCATAAGTTTATCATAAATCAATTTAGTTGAATTATAAATTGTTAATTAACATGAAATTTCCTTAAATATTGCTTTTGTAAATGATATTGGTTTGTTGCAATTTTCTATAACTAGGCATTGAAAAGACTAATTTATTTGTTTTGTTTTTTTTTTTTTTTTTTTTTTTTTTTTTTTTTTTTTTTGTTTTGTTTTGTTTTGTTTTGTTTTGTTTTTTGTCAGGCGTGCTGCACTAGATGTCCTTTTCCCAAGTGGCCTTTTAAAATATAGTGAGAACTGTAAATGGACTCTAAAGAAGACTTTCATGGTCATAAAGTCATACATGGTTTTCATATACCAGTAGTATGAACCCTCGCATTTTGTATATCTTGTTCGAAAATAAAAAGCGGAAAATGAAAAAATGCATTATGTACCTTGATGAGGTGGATTCAAATTCACTTAAAAGGTTTGCTAATGGTTTCAAATGGCAAAATTCTATTAAAATTAGAAGTTGGAAATATAGGCACCACTACAATGCTAGTGAGATTTTCAAAATCGGACCGTCCATTAATCACCATATGTCATCTTTTTTAAAAAGATATGTTTGCATGCCCTTGTCATTTGTAGTCTCAATGAAAATTGTCTCGTCTCTCAACACTTTTTAGGTTCCGTAGATTCCCAAAGTTATTTTTTATCAACATGACAACCCTTTCAGATCCAAACACTACATGAAATAGTCTTGGATTGCAGACTTTAAATATTCAATTACATTATCACTTTTTATAGTGAAGTAGAGGTGGTGATGTAGCATGATGTGTTAATTATAAAGTGTGTGTATGATAAAAAGTGCAATTGAAATTCCTATATTCTCAAAATAACAAGTATATTGTTCAATGTTTAAACACAAAAAATTGTATATTAGTTCATGTGTTCTTCATATTTTGTCGAAAAATCCAAGTGAACACTATAAGAAACCTGTGTTTTTGGAGATGTTTTCCAAAAACATGGTCGTGTTTTTGTCATGTCTTTGTGTCGGTCAATCATGTCTTGAGGATCGTGAGGACGTTAACGCGTTTTTTGAGATAAACTGGGCTTATTGTGCCCAGACATGGACATGCTACCCTAAAAACGCAAAGACGTCTGGAAAAACGTCCGCATCTATGGGGACGTGGCAGAGGACATCCCTTTGAACACAAAATTGCCAGATTGACAACGGCCTCGTTTTGACGGACGGTAAAATGGGCCCGAACTTACTGGGCTGCGAGGTAACTTCCTGCCCGAAGTGAAAAAAACCAGAAGAAGGGCAGGGTCAGCAAAGGGAGCAAAAGAAGCCAAGAGGGATTGAAGGACCTTTTTTTATTTTTTCTTTGTAAATGAAATTTACAATATCAAATTTCTTCTCTATTTTTTTTTCAAAGACGTTCGCATGTCTCGGAAGATGTCGACACAGACATCTGTCAAGACATGGTGACATTCATTCATCCATTTTTTGTTCATTGGCGGCAACATTCATCCTTAGATTAGGGCTTTGAGCCTTGGTAGGGTTAGGGTGAGCCGCCACTTTGGCGGCTTCTAATCTTGTATTTGAGAGCTTTGTTTCAAGCTTTTTGTGTCTTCATGGAGTCTCTCCCGTTTGTTTCCCTATCAGTCCGTCGTTTCTTGTCCAAGTAGAGTGAGAATTAGCATGATTGTAGATCTCTTGTAGGGCTTTCTAATGGTAGTAAGCACGTCCAATTCCGAGTTATAGGGAGTGAGATATGGCCTCCCGAAGTTGGGGTTGTCAAAGGAGTGCGGCTGGAGGAAGGGTGTCGGATTTTTAGCAATCAGTCCTAGGGTTTTGTTTCTATGCTTCTGAAATTTTTAGGGTAGATGCAAAACTAACTCAGCTTTCCAATAAGCTAAGGCACGCCCCAATCCAAGCTAGGATGGAGGAATGGCAACCTAAAAACTGAAAGGTACTTCAAAAAACTCTGAGGGGGGTGTATTTTCCCAACTTTATTCTTGCTCTCCATCTTCTTCTTTTCTCCTTTCCTCCCTTGTTCCTTTCTGCATGTGATCTTCTTTCCTTCACTTCATTGTGATCAAATGCCACCTTCATGGCTGCAGAAACCCCTCTGTGGTTGCAAAGACACCTTCATGTCTGCAAAAACACTCGCATGTCTACAAAAAACACCCTCATGTCTGCAAAAAACACCCTCATGTCTACATAAACACATTCATCTCAGCAAAAACACCCTTCCACACATCCTGTACACGTTGACATGGCCATGTCAGCCATGTTAAAGTTTACAGCATGGAGATGTTCACTATAACAAATGCCGGACATAGTTCATGTCCGCACAGACATCGGCGTGGACATCACGTTGTCACCAACAGACGTCTCGAAAACCATGGTGATGTCCCTAGTGACGTCTACAGTAACGCAATTTGAACTCAAAAATCACCAAAAACTAAGCTTACATGGCAGGCCACCCTGGACCTTCGCGGCTGACACGTCAGAATTTCGCGCCGCCACGTCAGAAAATGGCGGGTCCACGTGGTCCGCCACATCACCATGGCAGCGATGACATCCTCCGCCCATGTAGCACTGCCCGTAAAATTCCTTTGTTGATGTGTCATGACGTGGCGTCCACGTTGCAGACTTCACTGCCCCCCAAAATCACCCAGAGACGCGTGTGCTATGGGGATGTCTACATGTTTTTTCGGATGTCCTCATTTGTTTTTGCTGCGTCTTAGATGTTCTCATGTCTGCACGACATCCTTTCCAACGTCCACTTGTTTTTTTAAACATGATTTGAGATATCTTAAAAAACATGGGATTCTTATAATGGAAGTATGCATCTTATGCTAAGTGTTAGAAGTTTTCAAAAGAACCAAAGTGAATGAAGAATCTATTCGTTCCATCCCTAGACCTATGTCCATTGAACGATGGAATAAAAGTAAAGAAACTCCTCCCTTTCAAGAGTAGAGACTATAGTCATAAGTAACCAATAAAAATAGAGCAAAATCAATGGACAGTAATTAAAATAAGGTATGTTTTGTACGGAAGTTTGAACGCCAAGACATGACCTCATTGTTGGTTGGAGAGAGTGTTTACCTCATATAGCTGGTCTTCGTTCAAACCTTGGTAAACTCGTTTAAATAGATGTGAGAAATAGATGTGAGAAATATAGCAGCTTGGTGCTGCTTAGTGAGCATTACAAGTAGGAAAGGAGTTGTATCAACCAACAACCCATCACATGTGTAACACAAGAAATTTACACCTATTGCCAACATTTAATAGAATAAAATAGCTTTAGCTATTACTTTTTTATGGTTTTGAATAGAAGTGGTCTTGTATTTGAGGTAGATATTGGTGATTTTCTAGTCATTTTTATGGAAGAAGATGGACATGGCATATTATATGGCAATGATATTTAATTGGTGGAATATGTGCCGTTGCTTTAGCGCCTACTGTAATAATTATAATAGGGTCAATTTTCCAACCTATCGTAGCAATACTTTCTATTAGTGATTTGTGTTTATTTTGCTTCAAGAGTTTTTGGTAAAAATCTATCAATATGAAACGTGACTTCAATGGATTGTATGGTGATATGTTGATCAATATGTATAAGCAGTTTACTTCGATATGTAAATCCTTTAACTCAAAGAATATTGTGTCTAAATCAAGAGTTGCAGTGACCATTACAACTATGCCACTAGTCAACATCTTGTAATTGCTCTGAACTTGATGCCCTTGAATATACAATATTGGCATTGAGAGAAAAACTTTCTTTTTGTAATAAAGCTGTTTGTAATCTATATAAGTTATTCCTTGTATCAAAAGTCTCTTGCAAGTAAATCTTACAATTTGGTTGTCCTTGTTGAAAATATAAAACTTCTAGTTATCAAATAAAACCATATGGCCCTTATATCTCAGGGCCTCTATTGAACAAAGATTCTTCTTTACAAGTGACACATGTAAAATTTGTTCTATCTTTTTATATTTGTGAAGTGAAATATCACCCTTTCTAGCTATAGTAAGCGTGGCTTCATTTTCTATCTTTGTGTTTGTGGCAGCAGAGGATAAAACAATGTTGCTAATGAGACACTTGTCTTATAGTATGGTTACTAGTGCCTCTGTTAGTATCCACGTGGAGTTAGATTTAGGATTTTGTTTCCGGACACTTTAAACTTGGTAAGTTCCACCTCTGTATCTTGAGTTTTAATTCAAGTCCATTGATTGTGCATTTGCATTCAAAATGCTCAAAATTGCCGCACCAATTGTAGACACTATGGTTGCAATTGTAATTGTTACTTTTCCTTCAACACCAACTTCTAGAATTCTACTATTATCATATAGAGTGATGTACTTAGCCGCAACCTCCTCTTTTAAATATTTGTATGCTACAACCTCCGCAATAAACAAATCCATCATGATTGTTGCTTCCGAGGTATTGTCTGACCATATAGCCTCGTCCTCATCTTGTCAATTATTCTCTAAGTTTTTGCGGACTACCTTTAGCACTAGTCATGTTGTCATCATCTGTTTGAATATGTTTCAACTTGGTTGGAGACTTGGAGTCTTGTAAGAACAACATCAACAAGTTCATCATCCTCAAGGTACTTTCTTAAATTACAAAGTTGTGTAATTATGGTATCTAGTACTTTCAGATACTCTTCTACTGGTTTATTTCCTTAAAACCTGCTAGTGTATAATTTATGCTTGAGCATAAGATGACTAGTTGACAAAGGGGACTCATATGGTATTTTGAGTATATTCCAAACTAATGCGGGATTTGAAAAACTCATAATCTAAGGTATGATAATACCTTTTAGTGAGAAAATGATGATTGCAAAGTCATTGTTCTTAAACTCCTCAATCTCTATGTTTGACTAGCCCGGACTTCCATGTCTTGGTCTTGAGGTTGTTGACAAAGAAGCTGTGCCATTTGAATCGGCCTTGGTGGTGGATGGTATTGCACTTTTGTGCTACATGACAACTTTTATAGTGAGTAATGAGCTTGATGTACTTGTACATTCAATGTGGTAAGATGGGTCATCAACAATCTCCATATTGTTTCTTCAACATAATCTGCTTCATTTTGAAAGTCCAAATTGAATAGTTTGAAGCTCCCTTTAACTTCTTGCTTTCTACTAACAATGTATCTTTGTTTTTCTCCATGATGTGTAGGAGATAACAAATAAACAATAAATTACATAGGAATTATGTGATCTATATTTAATAATTGTATGACTGTAGAACCACTATTTTGATATTACTTAGAATCATACAAGTCTCAATGAGATTATTTTATTAGATGTGGGGAATGTATAGTAAAATGTTTATATACTAAGGTACACCTCTTCCAAATCCTACAATGTTACAACAATGACTCATAGTGTCAATCTGTTGAACTACATAACTGATGATAATGTAATGATAAATGTTATGGATGATAAGTGGCAGAAGCTTCGAGATTATTCCAAAAAATACTAACATGGTCAACATCAACTTCTAGTCAACAAAAAGTCATTTGAAAGTCAAAGTCTAACTCACAATCAATGTGTAGTCATTTAGGTAATAAACCAACATGAAACTTCTTTTATTTCTTTATTTTATTCTTGTATCATTTGATTGACGTAATATTTGATTAACTTATTTTCTTATGAAACCCTATTCAATAATATAATGGTCAAATATAAGACATAAGACATCATGGTTCAAGTCATATAAATTGACCAACAAAAGAACTTATATTTGAATATAGTTAACATCCTTACATTTGATGTTGAAGGTACTTAGACCCACTTCAGACCACTGGACGGCCATGACCAGCCTGTGTCGTGATTGGTTGAAATCGTTGTTTTGTCCGATGTTAGGTTCAGACCTTAGGGATGTCCATTTCCTACTTTGCCATGTCAGTGGGTCTTTTTGTCCGCTTGATGAACATGTTCTCTTCTCTCCTCCTCATGCCTCCGTGTCAAAGTATGAGTGAGAGTTGGAGTGCTTTCATTTCTGTAGCAAATTTTGGTTGCAAACTGGTGGTGCAGACGTGCATTTGCTGGTCTACACAAGGCACTAAGGCAGAGATGCGTCAAACTTGACGTAAATCCACACTATCCTGAATTAGTGTGGAAAAAATATCCAATTAAACGTGGCGCGCGTCAAGCGTTTTAACGTGAAAATGTCACCAATAACGTCACTGCGTCAAAGAGGATATGGGTGAAACGCGAATAAAATTTATACGTTCCAAATAACGGCATCACGTTAAATTAAACGGACACGTTCCTGTTGGACAGTAATTTTTTCACCTACTTTTTTACCTCAAGGAACTTTAGATATGAATAAATATAGTAAGTTTCCACGTCAGCACGTTTCTTATGACAGGGAGGACGTCAATCTTAACAGGTGCTACGTTAAAATGTGTTAAAAAAAACGTAACACATTGACTGACGTGGAATGAGTGCGCTGACGTGGAATGCTTGAAGAGTCAATGGCTGACGTGGAAGGTAGTTTTGACTATGGTTGACCATAGTAGTATCCAGAGCAGCACGTTTCTTATAACATTGAGGCGTCATAGGTAACATGCTCCACGTTCAAGTGTGTTAAAAAAAACGTACCGAGAAGTCTGACGTCGAATGACTGTGCTGACGTGGAATGCGTTGTAGGGTGATAGGCTGACGTGGAAGGTTTAGGGTTTGACCGGTCAAGTAATGTTTGAGAGCCCGGGGGGGCTGTCAACATTGACGCGCGCGTTTCTTGTGACAGAGAGTGCGTTAAGATGTGTTACAAAAAACGTACCAACATATCTGACGTGGAATGCGTGCGCTGATGTGGAATGTGTGCGTGGAGAAATTTGGTGACGTGGAATGTAAGATTTGGCCTGCAATATTTTATTTGGGAGTCTATGAGGCTGTCAACAGTGACGCACGCGTTTCTTGGGTCAGAAAGTGCGTTTCTTGTAACGGGAAGTGCGTTTCTTGTAACATAAAATGCGTTCAAATGTATTACAAAAAATGAAGGCAGCTAGGGTTGGCAACTAGGGTTTGGCGGCTAGGGTTTGACAGCTAGGGTGTGGCGGCTAGGTTTTGGAGGGGGTTTTGAAGTGAGAATTGACTTTTTTTCTCTCTATGTGGGTGTTTCAGCTGGAACTAGGAGTGTGTGTATTTGAGTATGGAGCAAGGAGTGTGTGTGAGTATGGAGCTAGGAGTCTGTGACAGTGTGTGTGTGTGTGTGACAATGTGTGTGTGTGTGTGTGTGTGTGTGTGTGAGTGTGGAGCTAGGAATGTGTGTGTGTGTGTGTGTGAGTGTAGAAGTTGAATACTACTTTCCTGAGGCCATTGCTTTCCTCTATCCTAATGATGACGCAATTGTGTATACAGGAAGAAGATGGGGTTTTGGAGAAATTGCTGGGACAGAATGCAACAGTGCCGGTGAAAACCTTTAAACAGGTAAGAGCTTCTTGATACTAACCTTCAGATGGGATTGTTTGGCTGATTTGTTGCTGTGACCTCACCGTTGGCTTGATCACGTGGGCTGTGTCGATTAAGAAGAATCTAGCCTGAGCCTCCTGGAATGTACGCACCATTTGCTTCCTCTACATGCCAATCGCATCTCCAAGAAGTAGACGAGCTCATTTTGGTAGAAAGCTGTATGCTATCGCAATGTAGAGGTAGACTTTATGTATTTTGTATTTGAAAGACAAAACATTGTATCAAAATATTACAGTGTGTTTATTTGTGTTTTAATTGACGCTTCGTTTGCGTTTTGAATGACGTTCTCTTGCGTTACAGAACGTTATTGCTTACGTTGAATAGTGTTTGTATGTGTCATAATGATCATGAGCTATGCGTTCGGATAAACATCAAATTGCGTTTCAGTGAACACCCAAAATCCACTTTGATGTTATAAAGAGTTGACGCTACAAACGTCAACTTCCGTCTAAGTGCGTTTTTCAAAACGCATTCAAATACGTGACACATGCGTTTATCAACGTCCAAACACATTATAATGTTCACGTCCACACTACGTTTACGTAAACATACAAAACATGTCACACTACGTTTACGTAAACACACAAAAACCGTCAACATAAACCGTTTTTGTAAACATACAAAACCCGACACCGTAAACGCATCAGGGAATATTCTACGATCCGTGATCATGACACGTGTCACCATCTCAGCCGTTGAAATCAAGTGCCACGTCAACTGCCACGCAATATCTGACGTGGAATAGACAATGGAGGGAAATATCCACGTAAACTCCAACGTGGAATGAAAAACAGTGGGAAATGCTCACGTGGCAAAAAGTAACTCCCTCAATTTACTACCCCAGGTAACTTCTGGCAATTCCAAGTAACGTGGTTTAACAGAGATGACGTGCGCACGTTAAAACGTTTTAACGTGCCATGACGCGCCGCGTCATAATCAAAAGACCTATGTGACAGGGCGCGTTACTTTGGACTAGTCAAAAAATCCACGTTAAATCACGTTAAACGGCGTTATCTTTGACGCATCTCTGGCTTAGTGAGGAGTTGGAGCAGGTGTTGTAGTTGTAGAGGCAGAGGCGGATTGTGATGAGCATGGAGAGGTTGGTGTTCTTCTGCATAAAGTGGTTTGTTTTAGTTGAATTTCTTTTTGTTGATTTTTGTTTTAGGATTCCCTGTGTTACTGAGTTGTTGCTGGGGTATTTTGCATTTGCATGTGGAGTTGGAGCAGGTGTGGTATTCGTAGAGGCAAAGGCCAGTTCTGATGAGTGTGAGGAATAAGTTGCATTGTGTGTCCAGGAGGTGTGCAGCAGTGTTTAACCCCTTTTGCAGTTGGTAGACCAAAGTGGCCTACGGTCCGCTGTATTGACCGATTCAATGTCTGTGTTCGACGAATCTGAGTTCGTGATGAACTATGAACTTGTGCGCACAGCGAAGAAGCAGCTTCAGAGATTTTCTGCTGAATTTTCCGAGTGAAACTGTAATTTCCAGGGCCGGATTTCTTCGCTCTCCCGTGTATTTCGGAGCACATTGTAGACGACGGTCGAGTTTACGGGAATCACCGGGATTTTCGGAGTAGGTCCCTCTGGAGATTGCGATAATTGCGGTGGCCGTTTGGTGACCGGGGGAGGGGGTCAAGGTCGTTGACGATCTCGCTTGTGTGGCATCGGTGGCGCGATTGGCCTCCCCTTGTGGTTTTCCGCTTCCACTTCTAGCAATGAGGGTTTAGACGTGAGGGGAATTGTTTAGGCTTTGTTTGTGGGAGAGCTCACTGGCTGAGAGTGGTTTTGGTGTGCGCAGGGGGCTCTTTGGATTGTGACTAGCACGTAGAAGGAGTACTGCGTTGCGGAGCGAATAGAGAAATTGACTGCGGGCGCGAGTACGAGATGGCTTGGTGGCGGGAGATCCGATTTCCCAAGGCACGGATTGGCGTAGGGTTTTCGTCCTCCTACAAATTCCGAATCGATGAAGGGAGAGGGAGGAGTATACATGGAAGGAGGAGGGAACCCACGAAGTGCACAGCTTGTAGCAGCGCGACAGGAATTGCATCGTTGGTTCAGAGGGCAAGGGATTTCGGAGGAGGGTGCGCGACGCGCAGTGCTGCTTCTCGACGTGACGGAACTACTTGCGCAACCGAGGCCAAGCAGGTGGAACCGCCGTGGGAATTTTGGAGTACCAAAACGTTGTCGATACCTCTGGTACCGACATGCCGCCAAGATTTTAGGGTGGTGCGATCGAACAGCTTTCCCGACCCTCGTGAGAGATATTATACGTTCTCAGGTTTTCTCGACGGTTGTTCATTCCGATGAAGGGCTTGCAAGGATGCACAAGGGGGGGTCTCAGCAGACGGAGCCAAAGCAGCGCTTTGCAGGGACAACGAACATCGCAACGCAGGTTAGTTACTCAGACTCTACGTTTAGGGTTTTGGTGGATTTAGAAGCTCGTTGTCATTGAAATTCTACGGAAATGTGATAGGGAGAGCTGGTTGTTCGAAGGTCGGATTGGTACATTTTTGTGTTCAGAATCGCCCAAATTTCAAGTTTGCTCACTTGGGACAATGGTGAAAAAAATTTATAATTTTTGGATGGACTGCAAAGCTAGTGCAAAGCCATTCCAAAAAAAAAATATCATTTTTTGAGTAAGTCTATAATTTTCTGTGAATTTTTGAGTGTTGTCCTATGGGGGCCACTAACTAATCATAGAGTCTTGGTTAACATGAGCAGTTGGATTCTGAAATTAGAACGTTTCTGCACCAATCAGAAGCACTCAGGTTTTGGAGACATGGACGGAATTAGAGCACTTTCTGCACACTTTCAGGAAACAAGTTGGATGGAAATCTGTGAGCTATTCCAAAAGCATAGGGGGCGACATTGGGACGTGGACAGGATTCACCCCTCTACCTTATGCATGAGAGAGGGCAATGAGGTAACCACTTTTGTTCACTGACGGTTTCTAACACATTCGTTGCTAAATGGAACAACATATTGAATGTTTATTGAATGTGCTTACTAAATGATGGGGATTGGCAAATGGTATTTTTGAAACATAGATACGGCTCCATCAAAGTTGCTATGGAAGCTGGCCCTCCACTAGTTCCAACTTTATTCTTTGGCCATGTTTGTCCTTATTTGTTCTCCAAGGTCATATGAGGGGCGGTTTACACTATGGACCATGGACATTGACCATGGCCCTCTAAAGTCTGTGATTGGCCAAGGAAGTTGTCCCGGTCCGACTTCGCTTTACTCTACCTTGAAAAAAGGAGATTGGCCACAAAGTTCGAGGTTACCAAAATGTGTTATTTTCTACCTAGTGGATAATGTTTCATGGTCCAACGGGTTTTTAGTCGAGTCGAGGTAAAGAGGTCGACTCGACGGAAAACAAGGGGACCGTTGGGCACAAAATCAGTGATTGGCCAAAATCTGAAAAATTTAGTCCAAAGTCGTCCCCGGTCCAAATCCACTTTACACCATGACAAGTGACCAAGACATTTTTAAAATGATTTTTTCTTTTTCATGGTCACGGCTCTAGACCAAGAGCTATGACCATGAAATCATTTTAATTCTCTTGGGATATCTTCATGGTCCGTACTGTAAACCGCCCCTGATATAGATCAGAACAGTAAGTCACTACAACAATTGGCAGGGCCATCTCAGACACCTCAAGTCACAAGCGTAGCTGGTAAGCAATGTATACCTACAGTTGGTCTGTAGGTTCTCACATTCCAGCCAGAAATACTTATTATTCTATAAATCTTGAATAATAATTATACACAATTGTAAGGACTCTGAAACTAAAGCTGTATTCTCATGTTTTTTCTAGCATTTCAGTTTAATATCTTGCATATCAATTGCTTATCGACATTTTGATGGACGAGTAGTTTGAACTGCTCAATGATTCGACGATATGAGCAGAGACTCGGGTATTCAAGCAATTGGAGAAATATTTCAAAAAGTGAGGTATCTCACTATTTCTACTCTCTATTTGAGATATAAGCAGAATTTTTTAAACAGTGCTTGCAGCTTCAGAACCACAGACAAATCATGTCCTTAATTAGCTTTTACCAAAATTTAATCAGTACATAGCATGCATGATGCTACTGTTACGCAAATTTTATTTTAGGTGAGGCTAGACATTGTGATTCACCACCATGTGAAATCTTTTGACGAAGAACTTGCTGCAGAAATTGGTATATAATTGTTCAACTCCTCTAACTTCATCTGAAAGAACTTCATTGTGTGTGGCTGTGATGAGGTTGAGTTCTTTGAGACAGCCGTATTTGTCATACTGGTCCCCAGTAGCTCCGGAGTAGAGGTAATTTAACCCCTAAATGCTCACCATGAATTCACATCAAAAACTGCCCTTCAACACTCCTTTGTGAAGCAAATTAGTTTTTCCAATTTTATTACATTTTTTTGCAATTTCAATCGTGGGATCTTATACTAACTAATTGAGACATTCTTTTCCAAAATTTTAGAGAAAAATACAACACCAATTACAAGATCATAATGTTCAAAGTTAAATAACAAGTTTTTCCAATCCTTCAAAAAGCTCAAATCTCACTTTCAATGAATTTTCAAAAAATACGCTTTTCGATTTTGGAATGGACAACTCCGTTTTCTAATATAAAATGACTTGAGAATCTACACAAAAAATATCAAAAGAAAAAACCTAGATTTTCATCTTCAAAAGATATTTAAATTTAAATACAATGTAGAATACAGGGGAAAACCAAATTGCTAATTACATCCACATAAAAGAGGATAACGTCACTTTCAATGGTAAAAATGATTTGATATATAACAAAAAAAAATTTCAATTTTTATTTTTGAAAAATTGTCAAAATTGTATTCAAAATGAGCTCTTAAAGTTTTATTTCATGAAGACTTGACCAAATTGCCCGCATAACATGACCTGTCATATCTTTTACCTCACTTGTTAGAATGGACTGAATCAAATCATCCTATTTAAATATGAATCTCTACAAAATGATGATATTTATAATTATTTTTCTAAAATATACTTGAAATTTTTTGTGGCTGCCCGCGTTGAGATGTTTTACCTTCAACTTTTCATAACTTTTGCATTACATAACTGAATCTTGTCAAACAAAGCTTGGCATGTACGCAATGACCTAGAGAATCCACATAAAAAATCTCAAAACTTGAAAGTTATTTTTGACATTGTGGGACCCTGCCCAAAATAGCTGGCGAGCACATTTTGCACTAGAGCAGAATAACATTCTGTCTTGCGTTCAACTGCGTCATCAGTGACATAAACCTGGATTTATGGAAATTAGTGTGGAAATGTGATCTAAATAAATATATTGCACGTTAAACGTTTTAACGTGCATGCGTCACTCTTGAGGTTGCTTTCACGGCTTCTGTCAAAGAGTGTCAACTTGAATTTTGAAGTGACGGTTCAGTGTTAAAAATAACAACATGAGTGACATTGCGTCAACTTAAACATAAATCTGCGTTGTGGAAAGTAACCTTTTTGAAGAGTTTTTTACCTCACAGTAGTTTTTTAATGGTTAAATTTAGTCACATCCCACGTCTGCACGTTTCTTTTAACATAGAGGGCGTTTAAGGTGACATAGGAAACGTTCAACTGTGTTACTAAAAACATATTAACAGATCCTACGTGGAATGCCCTGCTGACTTGGAACAAAGGCGTGGAGGATACGGCTGACCTAGAACGTAGGTTTTGGATCCTAGAAGATGTCAATAGTGACATCTGCGTTCTGGGTGACATAAAAATGCGTCACACTGCGTTTCAAGAAACATATTGATATAGCTGACGTGTCTCCTATGCGTGTAAGCTAGAGCTCACGTGGCGACTAGGTTATGACCTAGTCTACATCCTAGGGGGTGTCAATAGTGACGCGCACGTTTTCGGTGACATAAAATCGCGTCACACTGCGTTTCAAGAAACATATTGACATAGTTGACGTGTCACATGTCCATGGAGGCCGTAACTGACGTGGCGGCTATGGTTTGACTTGGTCAACATCCTAGGGGGTGTCAATAGTGACACGCATGTTTAAAGTGACATAAATTGCGTTAAATTGTGTTTCAAGAAACGTAATCACATAGCAGACGTGTCAGATGTGCGTGGAGGCTATGGCTGACGTGGCGGCTAGGATTTTGGTGATGTACACGTTAACTCATGTTTCCATTGTTCATTCTTTGGTGGAAACATTCATCCATGAAGGTCTTAGATTAGGACTTTGAGCCTAGGTTTAGGGTTAGGGTGAGGGTGAGCCACCACTTCGGCGGCTTCTTATCTTGTATTTAAGAGCTTGTTTTCAAGCTTTTTGTGTTTTCTTCTTACTCCATAGAATGTCTCCCATTGTTTTCCCTATCAGTCCCTCGTTTCTTGTTCAAGTAGATTGAGATTTAAAAGAGTTTTAGATCCCTTTTAGGGCTTTCCAATGGTAGTAAGCACGTCCAATTTTGAGTTATAGGGAGTGAGATATTGCCTCCCAAAGTTGGGGTTGTCAAAGGAGTGCGGCTCGAGGAAGGGTCTCGGATTTTTAGCAATAAGTCTTTGAATTTTGATCCTATGATCTTGAGATTTTGAGCGTGGATGCAAAATCAACTTAGCTTTCCAAAAAGCTAAGGCACGCCTTAATCCGAGCAAGGATGGAGTAATGGCAACCTATAAACTGAAAGGTACTTCAATAAAATCCGGGGGGGGGGGGGGGGGGGGGGGAGGGGGGGGGGGTTGGGATTTCTCCTAACTTTATTTTTGTTCTCCATCTTCTTCTTGTCTCCATTCTTCTCTTGTTCCTTGAATGATGTGTTGCTATGAACTCACCGTGAGCACAATGATGTGGGGTGTGTAGAATCGTAGATTAAGGAAGATCCAGCATGAGCAGCCCCTTACGTTACGTCATCCTACGTCTAAAGACGTTTACCAAAACGCGTTAAAATATGTGACATATGTGTTTATCAGAGTCAAGTTGAACAGTACATTGTGTTTCTTTTGACACAAAATTCAAATTGAATGCGACACTATTGACGTAGCAAACATCATCCTACGTCTAAAGACGTTTCCGTAAACGCGTTGAAATAAGTGGCACATGTGTTTATCAGCGTCAAACATCGTCAAAGTTAACGTCCAAGACGGACTTCCAAAACACGTCACACTGCGTTTACATAAACATAAAATAACACAAATCCCAAATTTGATGCAAAAATATATCCTCAATCTACGATCACTCCACTTGTCACAATCTTTGCTATTGAAAACCTAAATGATACATCAGATTTCTATGCCACCTCAGCAAATTTTTCATCCATCAGAACGACGGAGCTTTGGCCACGTCATATCTGATATGGAATTAATTAAAATTGGGAAATGTCCATGTCACATGCAACGTGGAATGCAAAAAGGAAGGAACTGCTCATGTGGCAAAAAACTTACTCTCGAAGTTACTGACCCTGGGTAACTTCCATAATTTCAATTTGCGTCACTTTTGACGCAACACGTTAACTCCTGTTAACTGGTTTAACATAAGGTTGACGCAGCACGTCAAACCAAAGTGACGTCGGTGACCTTTTTGCAATTTTTGCATCAAAAAAATGTCCACATTAAACTACGTTAAACCGCATTAAAAACAGCGTTAAACGACGTCACTTTGGACACTGTTTTGCTCTAGTGTTGGTTGCCTGGGCATTTAGGGGTTAACAGAGCAGGAATGCACCCGAGAAGGGGCAAGTTCACAACCAACATCTTTAGGGCACCTACAGCTATCAAGCCCTGAAATCCACATTTAAAACCATTTCGTCAGGTTTAGTAACTTAGGGCCGGCCAAACGTTTGAAGAGGGTAGGCTAGCCGGACAAATTGAATTGCTGACTCAACAAAATTCAATCGAATAAGGCACTGTATGCTTGGAGGTGTTTTGGTTGTCCGGTGGTGTGAAGTGGGCCTTAGCTTTAGACCACCGGACGACCAAAACACTCTGTTGCTCCAGGAGTCTTGTCCTCCAAAATCTTGCTGAGTCAGCAATGTAGTTTGTCCGGTTGGCCCACGTCTTCAGACAACTAGCCGGCCTTATTGCTTGTTTTGCATTGAAGGTAATTGTCAGCTGCGGTCCATCTGTTTTTTTATGTCTTCTTGCATCTGCATCAATTGGGTTGCGCATGCACCCAAACCGCATCATCCTCCATATATTTACAGAAATGTAACAAAGAAGCTTTCTTCAGAAGACATCTTAGAGGAAGCTTAACGAAGAATCTCCAGAAACTTGGACAAACATTGTCTTTGAATCATTGCCCGACTAAATTCAGATGGTTGCGCTAGAATCACCTTGAACACAAACATTATGCTCCAACTCGGATTGGATTCCCTGAAGCAACGGTGACTTGAGATTTGATGAAATGTCCTTTGCTGCGCAGCCACTCAGTCACAAATGGTACTCGAAGAAATTATATCTTCTTTCCAAGCTCTTTAGCAGCTTGTCTCTCATAAATGTACCCAATTGTGTGCATCATCGGCTCTCCTAACTTAGCTACATCAGACGCAGGTTGTCAGGATATCCTAGTTAGTTGCCCTATCAAACCCTAGTTAGAAGCTACGGAGGCATGAGAAGGAGGGAAGAGAACATGTTCATCAAGCGGACAAGTTTGGGACTACTTTGGGGGTGGTGCAAAATTTCCCATGTTTTGTCCACCGGTTAGCAAAAAGACTCGCTCACATGGCAAAATAGGAAATGGACATTCCTAAGGTCTGAACTCAGCACCGGACAAAACAACAATTTCAACCAATCACGACACAGGCTAGTCATGGCCGTCCAGTGGTCTAAAGTGGGCCTTAGGGCCGAATTACACCTAAGGGCCGGGCCAATTCAGCCCCTTTGAGAGCTGAAATCCTCAATCGTGATTGGCCGAGAGTCCAAAATCAACCCGAATCCCCTTACACCTAGTCCTCAGGCCAATTTGGTGGCAATTTTTTTTTAATGAAGAAATGCAAGTTCTGACATGGCCCGAGCTCGGTAAATTGGGTGCACCAAGAATGGAAGGCCAACTCTTGGCCTCGGGGCCAATGTTGGATTTTAATTAAAAAGTATTTCACAATAAAAAATCCTTCATCCTCAACCAATCACAATGATTTCCATAGCCACAGGGATTGAGTCCACCACCTCGAGGCTACGAGGTAGGATCCCATGATGATCTCATCCACCACATCCCTCTTTGCTCCTCCATATCTACCATCCATAATTCATTGTCTTTGTAGATTTACTGGATTGGCCCGGCTTCTCGGCCCGAAGGCCATTACATAAGGGAAAATCGGCCCTCGTTCTAATCTTATTGTAATGGGGACTTGAGGCCGGCCCCAACCCAAAAATTGGCTGATATTTCAAGCAATTGGCCTCAAGAAAACTTGGCCCGGCCCCTAGGTGTAATTTGGCCCTAAGTATATCATCCACTCTCATAATGAGGAATATTGAGGATCACTTTGACTCTTCCATGGTGGTGTTACATTCTGTTGTGAACGTGGACCTTTTCTAAGTCCGAAGGTGGCAGATATACAAACTTTAAAAAATGAATTGATTTGGTAGCTAAAGATTGTAGCCTCTATGGAATATTCAACAAGTAATACCTCTTGTATATGGCGCAAGTTAGATGATACATGGAATATATCTATGATGCAAGTCTCAAATTAATAATACAAGAAAAAGAAAAAGAAAAAGAAAAAAAGAAAAAAAAAGAAATATAAAAAATAAAAAAATAAAAATAAAAATAAAAATAAACAAAAAAACAAAAACATTAAGGAGTTCCTTATCTATTCAATATCGTCGTCCAAGAAAGAAAATACAGAAAATGAATAACATCAATGCACCTCAGTCACACTCAAAATTGTGATCTATCCGCCTAAACTCATTGCTTCTTCTCTTTCTGCTGCTTGGGTGGTGCCAAGCCTTGGATCACCAACTTCGGTTTTGTAACCACAAGCTCCCGCGGCAAAACTGACACTGCACAAACAGAAGTCTCCACGCGTACCAGTGGGAGTACTTCTAGAATAACCACCATCTGCATTTGCACCAGTATCTTGCATCAGTGGTTCGTCATTGGCCACTACTCCAACCTCATAAACCAAAAATACCCAAAGCTTGAATATTGTGTTATTTTAGAGATTTCGACACCAGTCGTGCAATCCAGATTAAGTGGTCTTCTAAGGTACTTTGAACTTTCGAGAGAATACAACAGCACCTCCTATCTAAAGCACCTGCATACAGTCTTAACTCATGAAACATGCTATACGGCAGAATCTCATACCAGCCGCTGCATGCAGACAACGCCTTGCAAAAAAACTTTACAGATTCAAAACACGTTATTCATCACCAAGACATAACCTACGCTAGCAACGTCAACGTTACCTCAGGGTTTGTCAGGTCCACGGATACGTAGGGTGTGAGACTCTGAATTGCTTCTGCTACGGCATGAATACACTCAAGCTTTCCAAATGTACCAACTGGCGCTGCACCTTCAATAGTTTTCCCCTTCTCCTCAAGCCCTCGTCTGTTAACAGCTACTGCATACTGTAAAGAACCAGCATCAGACTGTGCCTTATGTATACCAAGCACAGCCGTAAACAGTTCTCTGGTAAGTGCAAACTCTTGTGCCAATAATAAAACTTGAGTAGCTCATAGATAAGAAACAAGTGATACCTTCAATGGATTGTTGCTAGAAGTATTATGCCCTTTTATGAAGTCCTTCACTAAAACAACTACATTGCTCCGCACGTCTTCTTTGATCCAAGGGCACGTGGCCTGCACAGGAAATATTCGATGACACCATCTGAACGCATCGGAAAGGGCAGAAGTAAGTTATATTCCCCAAGAAAGAGATCTGATAAAACACAATGATGCAAATGGGACCTTTCAAGTACATGTGACAGCATTGTCCACTATCCCAGCTAGTGCGGTTGAACTGCCATTCAAATAGATGAAATAACTGATGATTTCAATCAGATTTGAGCATCACATGCTGCCATCTTCACATGAAGCTGGAAAAGCAATCAAATCTTCGACAATGATATCGGGTTGAATGAAAAAAGTCGGAAAATTCACTCTTAATTACGAAGGTAG
Organism: Ceratodon purpureus; assembly: GCA_014871385.1. Lineage (NCBI taxonomy): Eukaryota > Viridiplantae > Streptophyta > Bryopsida > Pseudoditrichales > Ditrichaceae > Ceratodon > Ceratodon purpureus. The sequence continues at coordinate 26,404,498 of CM026422.1, forward strand.
ACAACTAAATTTATCAGACTGGTCGTTCTGATGATGATGGGGTATCTGAAAATAGCCATTGCCCTCTCGTGGCAATGCTACGCTTAATCAAAAGACCCAAAGCGTTTCGAGATTGAATATGAGATCCAAAACAAACATTGCTGTAGAAACGATGGAAGTACCTGGGTGCGGCTCTTGATCTTGTGTGAAAATCATTGATTATCTTGGCGAAGAATTTGACAAGGTCTCCAGGTGAGCGGCTGGGAATTGAAATATAGACCATGCCATTCCTTGCTAGTTTCACTAAATGGAATTCTTGCTGCTTGATTTCTGTGGCGAGACTACTCCTCAATGCAATTCCCCTTTCATTATCTGGCAGAGATTCACCATTGTCCACCCCCACACAATTTCTTGTGGAATCCTCATCGCCCGTATTTGCGCCATCCACGTCACCTTGCACCTCGGACCTTGAAGTATGTCCTTCCACTTCCTCAGCCTTACCTTCTTTTGAAGGAGGCTCCGCTTCAACCTTGGTTCCACCTGGTGACTTCCATTCTGCCGACCCTACATACGCGCCGGTTCTCGCACGCTTCGCATCGGGTTCGATTTCGACACCGTCACAAGGCCCGGTAGAAATACTGAGAAACTGTCAAATTGGTACTCTGTGCGTTAAATGATAGACCGGTATCATAAATGAAAGAAGGCATGCATGCAACCGAACTCTCGATTCAAAAGAACACGTAAATGCCAACTGCAAATGATCGAAAATCTTGGAAGTAGAAATTGTGAGATTTGGCGACCAGAGTTCCAGCAGATTATGCGTAGATTATGCTACAGTAATTGCGGAATTTCAGCTTCAACAATTGGAATTGGATGTCGGCCACGGCAGTGACCACGGGATACACTTGAGCAACTCACGTAAAAATTGGAGGGAGAGCAGATGGCCAAGATGACGAACCTGATGAAGGATTTCCATGGCCTCCTTGGTAGCGCTCTTCTCGCGTTCTACCCTACGCAATTCCACAATGCCACATGACGGTTTTTTAATCGAAGCTAGGGGGGACTGTATTGGAGAGGAAAACCTAGTCCCTAGAAACACATTGCAACGAAAAATTCAGCACAAGGAGAAGGAAACGAGGGGACGTACGGAACGCGCAGGTGATGAGGAAGCCAGAGCGATGAAGAAGAGGCGCAGCGTGGGAGGAGTAGAGGTAGCGGGGCATATTGATGACACCGCCATGCTGCTCCCATGGCTTGAGGGCCGCAGCTCCAGCTGCAGCTCCATCTGCAGTGGCGGTGGCGGTGGCGGTGGCGGTGGCGGGGTGGAAAGCAGATGATGCAGGGGGGCCGGAGGTCGTATCCGGCAGTACAGAGGGGTCCATGGCGGGAGTGCCAGGAGGAGAGGGGAGGAAGAGGAAGAGGAACTTGGAAGAGGAAGAGCCTGGGGATGACGACGAGGGACTGAGCAGCCTGCCTGCCTGCCTGCCTGCCTGCCTGCCTGCCTGCCTGCCTGCCTGCCTGCCTGCCTGCGCAGGAACAACTTCGGTGGCAGGGGCCGCCCTCCCTCCCTCCCTTGCCTCCCTCCCTCCCAATGGGGATGGGGGGCGTGAGTCCGCGCGGGGGTGGGGGGCCAAGCCCTGAGTCCGTGGGGGTGGGGGTGGGGGTGGGGGTGGGGGTCCCTCCCTCTCCCTCTTCGGGGGGTTCGCCAACTTACTAACTTAGATCCATCCTCACTCAGTTAGTGCCGCCCCACTCACGGCCCGGCCCTGCCCCCTGCCCCCTGCCCTGCCCCCCTGGGTTCTGGGTTCTGGGTTCTGGGTTCTGGGTTCAGGGTTCTGGGTTCTGGGTTCAGGGTTTCAGGATCTCCTCCTCGCTCCACCACCATGCTCCTCAACTGCGCTCTGTCCCTGCCTCTCACTGCCATTGTGCATTCCGTCTCCCTCTCTCCCGTGCGCACAGCCCCTCTCGCGTCTCACTTTGGATTACAATTCCGTTTCCTTACACCACTTCTTCTCAGGTATTAACAGTTCCACACACCAATTGCTGATCCGGACTAATCAACTTGCTCTATTGTGCATCGTTTTTGAATCTTGTACTATGTGTTTTGCGTACTGGCCAAACCCAACATCTGAAACTAACCAAGTCCCCTTTCACAGGTTTTTTATTTTTATCGATTTATGGCCAGCTCTTCCTCAAATTTTGTTCAACATTTACCGTCACCGATGGACATATCGCAACACCTATAGACTGTATCTTCGGTGAAGGTAAAGGATAGTCGTGACCCTTGCAAACATGATTCCGAAATATGTGTTTGCCACCCGGGTGCGAGCAAACATTCGTCGGTTGCGAGGTCCTTTACCTGATGAGGCTGTGCGTCGTCAGACTCTTGCAATCAGTGAACAGCTAGTCCCGGTATGCTCAGCTCCTTCCAATGAAGAATTTCCCCTTTGCATCACATTGCTGCTACGATGTATCTGGATTTCGATTTCAATCTCATACTCTGGCTATTCGATTTTCCTGGCATTTTGATGAATGTTTCATTCTTCATTGGTTTCAAGTTTAGGGTGCAAATCCTTATCTCTGCATTGGTTGTTAGGCCGCCTTCTCTCGACTGATGCCGTGCGAGTTAGGTGGTATGAAGTATTGATATCTATGCGTTATATGCGTATATGCGCTATTCCACCAGCATAATCTGGAAATTTTGTAATAATTTGCAGGCATGCACAGAGTTGTGTTCCCAGGAGAAACCACAGCCTTCATTGTTGTTTGAAGAACACCAAACTGGTGTGATGGATAGCAAATATCAAGCCCAAGCCTGCAAATGGTACCATATTGTTTGTATAAGTGTCATGCAACCCTGGCTTTGTATGCCATCAAGCGAAGGCAATGTTTTTTGACTTCATGTTAATGAAGTTGTCAATTTTCGATTTTGGACTGGACAAGACACGTTGTGCATTCTGCAGAAGCTTTTAGAGGCTTGTTATCTGGCTATTGGGTTGACCAGAGATGTGTGGGTCAAGCAGGCGGTTCAACAGCAGTAGAAACGCATGTTCGAATGGACAATTGAAAGTTGACAGGATATTCTTTCACACATACAAGGATGCGAAGCCGGTGATGAGAAGTAATGGAGCAACGGATGTGGTGCAATATTTACAACAACGAGACGCACAAGTGAACTACTCTGATTACTTGAAAATGCTGAAAAGATGTATCGAAGTCAAAGATTTGTTGGCAGGCAGGCAGGTACATCAGCATATCATCCAACATAGCATGCTGCCAGACCAATACACAGTCAATGCTCTGATAAACATGTATTTACATTGTGGAAGTTTGGAAGAAGCACAGCAAGTCTTTGACCAGTTGGAGAGAAGTGTCCATTCCTGGAACGCCATGGTGGCAGGTTACGCCCAGTATGGCCATGTTGACAAGGCCTTTACATTGCTTCGTCAAATGCAGGAAGAGGGCCTAAATCCAGATAGAACTACTTTCATGAGCTTCTTGAATGCTTGCAAATCTCCAGGCGCCCTGGAGTGGGGGAGAGAAGTTCATAGTCAAGCCACGAATGCTGGACTTCTGTCTGACGTCAGAGTGGGCAATTCTGTACTCAACATGTATGCAAAGTGTGGCAGTATCCAGGAAGCACGGAAAGTTTTTGATAAGATGGAGAGAAGGACTGTTGTTTCCTGGACCATGATGATTGGGGGCTATGCTGATAGTGGTCGTAGTCAGGCTGCTTTTGATGCGTTTCAGAAAATGCAGCAAGAAGGCGTAGAGCCAAACCAGATAACATATATGAGCGTATTGAATGCTTTTTCAACTCCCGCAGCCTTGGAGTGGGGCAAGGCAGTTCACGCTCACATAGTTAATGCTGGATATGAATCAAACATAGTCGTTGGAACTGCTCTGGTGAAGATGTATGCCAAATGTGGTAGCTACAAGGATTGTCGGCAAGTTTTTGAAAAGTTAGTGAATCGGGATCTGATTGCTTGGAACACGATGATCGGAGGACTCGCGGAAGGTGGCGCTTGGGAAGAGGCCTCGGAAATGTACCACCAGATGCAGCGAGAAGGCATAATGCCGAACAAAGTGACATATGTGAGTATCTTAAATGCTTGTGTCAATTCAGCATCTCTGCGCTGGGGCAAAGAAATTCATTCTCGTGTGATCAAAGCTGGTTTTATTTCTGACCTTAGCGTAGCAAATGCCCTTATCAGCATGTATTCTAGATGCGGAAGTATCAAGGATGCACGTCTTGTTTTTGACAAAATGGTTCGAAGAGATGTCATTTCATGGACTGCTATGATCGGAGGACTTGCGAAGAACGGTCTTGGTGCAGAAGCCTTGGCAGTTTTTCAAGACATGCAACGAGCAGGTGTGGAACCGAACAGGGTGACGTATATGAGCATCTTGAATGCTTGTTCCAGTCCGGCAGCGTTGGACTGGGGCAAAAGAATCCATTTGCAAGTCATCGAAGCTGGACTGGCCACTGATACTCATCTGGGAAATACCCTTGTAAACATGTATTCGACGTGTGGCAGTGTTCAGGATGCTCGCCAAGTATTTGACAGAATGGCCAAGCGAGATGTCGTTGCGTTCAACGCTATGATAGGTGGATATGCTGCGCACAGCCTTGGTAAAGAAGCCGTGAAACTATTTAACAGAATGCAAGAGGAAGGTCTTAAGCCTGACAAAGTCACCTACATGAACTTGCTGAATGCATGTGCAAACTCAGGCTCTTTAGAATGGGCTCGGGAGATACATACATTAACGGTGACGGACGGCTTGTTATCCGACGTGAGTGTTGGGAATGCCTTATCGAGTACGTATGCTAGGTGTGGAAGCTTCAGAGATGCGCAACTTGTGTTTGAGGGAATGAGCAAGCGAAATGTCATCTCATGGAATGCAATGATAGGGGGGCTGGCACAGCATGGAAGAGGGCAAGATGCCCTGCAGCTGTTTGAAAGAATGAAAAAGGAAGGAGTGAGGCCAGACGTTGTGACTTTCGTCAGTGTTCTGTCCGCATGCAGCCACGCGGGCCTTCTAGAAGAAGGCCGCCGCTACTTTGCATCCATGACTCAAGACTTCGACATCACGCCCACAATTGAGCACTACGGGTGCATGGTGGACCTCCTCGGCCGTGCAGGGCAGTTAGATGAGGCAGAAGCGTTAATCAAGAAGATGCCGTTACAACCCAACACGATGATTTTGGGAGCCTTGCTGGGTGCTTGTAGAATCCATGGAAATATTACAGTCGCCGAGCGAGCGGCAGAGAGCAGTCTGAAGCTGGATCCCGATAATGCTGCAGTATACGTGGTGCTTTCACATATGTATGCCGCAGCTGGAATGTGGGATTCTTCAACGAAGGTTCGGAGATTGATGGAGCAAAGGGGTATCACGAAAGAGCCTGGACGCAGTTGGATTGAAGTGGACGGCAAGCTGCATTATTTTGTGGCGGAAGATAGATCCCATCCGCAGGCAGAAAAAATTTATGCGGAGCTAGAGGGGCTGATCCATAGGATCAAGAGTGAAGGGTATGTTCCGGACACACGGTTAGTGATGCATGATGTGAACGAGCAAGAGAAGGAGAATGCTGTCTGTCGCCACAGTGAGAAGCTTGCTATCACCTTCGGCTTGATGACCACGCCTGTTGGCTCTCCCATCCGCATTTTCAAGAACCTTCGCGTGTGCACAGATTGCCACACTGCCACCAAGTTCATCAGCAGGATCGTCGGGCGTGAGATCGTGGCCCGGGATGCAAACCGATTTCATCATTTCAAAGACGGCATCTGCTCTTGTGGCGACTACTGGTAACTTTGTAAGCACTGCCACCCTTTTCCAGTTCATTCAAATCTCCACAGGAGCTTTCTCCTGGGTTTCGGCAGGCTAGGCTCCATTGTGACGCCAGCTTCCAGACGTGAATGGCCCTCACTGGCTTCCGCCAAATCATCTTGTAGAGGAACTAAATTGGCTAAGATGGAATCATTTAAGGGAAATGGGATCATTTTGGGGATTCGACACTGCTCTTGTCAAGATATTTGGCACTTTTCAAAGAAATCAACACTTGCCAAACAGTGTAATTGTGATTAGTATCATCCCAAATACATTCACAATTTATCTTTATTTTTTATTTTGATCTGTGCACGTTGCAATAATATTGAATTATGCCTTGTTGGAAAGGGCTATTGTGGAGCGACTCACCTTTAATATTGTTCACAACTATTTTCTTTAGTCCACATTATTCTAACCTTGGATTTTTTATAACCTCCAGGATGAAGTTCTATGAGACTAAGTCTTAATTGAAGAGGAATGGTTAAACTAAGAATAGAGGCATTTGTGTTGTCTATGTTCTACAAACCCCCACAGTAAACGCGAGCCATTTGCTTTCTCCACTTGTAAGTGTTTACTCATCTGTCTTTCTGCGAGCTTTTTCTGGGAAGTAATGGACATTACCGAGTGGGTACGGGCTCTTTTCATACGTGTTTTGGGGTGTGTCAGCCTCATCCTCTCCCTCTCTCAATGATTAGAGTCTTCTCAAATCTGTGTGTGCACCTCTTGGAAGGTGTTTATCAGGGGATAAGGTTGCATGCTGCACTATCATGAAGTCTGATAAGAATTACGAAATTGTCAGCATTTGTATCCCCTAATTTATAACAGAACAATTGTCATTATTTGTGTAGTCGAGCAGCAAGTAACATGGAGTACAGTTTGCCAGTGAGTTGCATGAATGGCTGCGAGAACATAGCTAAACATCTGAGACATAAGAACTAAACCTTAGTAAGTGCAATCTAACACGCAAACTGAGCGCTTGATAGACAATCAAAATCTCAAATGTCTCTACTGATTACATAGTAAATGAAGCTAATGTTGCGCAATGTTTGGAGAATTGCTAACGACCTCACCCTTATACTGTTTAACAATGGATTGACAGGATGATTACCGTCTCTTGAAAAGGGAAAGAGAACCAAATGGATTTCTCTGTCCTCATGAGCCAATCACCTGAGGCTCAAACCATGGCGCAGGGCCAACTAAATGCACAGCCGATTTCCATTACAGCGGCTTCGATTGAATGCCCAGGAGCCGGTAAGTGGTACTTAATACTCTAACCTTGTCACTCTTGGTCCTGCGAGGAGTACACTTGACACAACTGGGCTACAGGTGCTGTGTGAATGTATCAAGAGTGGCCTTAATTAGGGGCAAGAGAGACGGGCTTTCGCTCAAATATTTCTCGAGATAACGTCTTCAAACTGATCAAGCAAGTCGCCTCCTGAAGTACTACTGCTTGCAATGATATCCTCAGCTTGCTTAGCGCTGTAAGTGTCAATGTATCGCCGGTGTTTGGAGCCAGGAGAGGGGTAGCTTGAGGGTTTGTGACGAGGTGACACAACCGGAAGAAGGGAGCTCAGGACCTGAGCTACATCATACATGGTGGGTCGTTGTGAGGGCGTTTGCTTGGCACACAATAGTGCCAGCTTCAACGCCTTCTCTAGGTGGTCCATGCTTGGACATGTTGCTCGCACATATGGGTCCACAAACTCCAGCAGGTTCTTGTCATCTATTTTGGACCTTACCTGGAAAAAAGTAGATAGAGAATAATTTGTGGATCAATAAGTGTTGATTCTAAAAACCACTTTAAGCATTAGATCTCCATTGTCAGCGAATGGTGCTAGCAAGTCCGGAAAAATCATGTATTTAACTACTCTAAATATACCTCTAATTACAGTTTCAGTAATCACATGTATGCCTCTAATTACAAGAACTTTTCACGTTCTGAATAACAAATACATGGGTGAGAGTAAACCATTGTAGTCAACCCAAGCGTAGGACATACCCAATCGAGTAAATTGACTTCGTCTTCAACGGCCTTCTTGCCCATGAGAAGCTCCAGCAACACAATGCCGAAGCTGTAAACATCTGATTTATCATTAAGACGTGAAGTTTGAGCGTACTCTGGATCAATGTATCCGATTGTGCCTAGCACGAACGTAGAGGTATGTGTCCGGGTAGGCTGAATGTTTTTGGCAAGCCCAAAGTCACAAAGATGAGCCTCCATATTTGAATTCAGAAGTATGTTGCACGATTTCACATCCCGGTGAACAACTTGAGGTTTGCAGTCTTGGTGCAGATATGCAAGTCCTTGTGCTGCTCCCACCGCTATCTTCACCCGCGTATTCCAATCCATCTTAATCGACCTTTTCGCATGTCCTATATCCATCAAAACCATTCAGTACTTGATTTGGAATTAAATGCCCGGAAGGGTAATAGAACGATGCAGTCTATCACGTCGTATTTTGGTACAGTATTGTTTTTCGAGATATATACTGTTTTTGAGATCTAGAAGTAGAATTGAAGAATGTTATTTTCTTGAATAATATGACATGGAGGAATATGGACGAGCAAGAGTTTCTCACCATGAAGATGGTCATACAAGCTACCATACTCCATGAAATCGTAGAACAGAAAGTTGCCAGCTGAGGACATGGAATACCCACGCAGACTCACAACATTTCGGTGTTTGATGTTGCCCAACGTCTTTAACTCTGTCTCAAACTCATGAATGTTCTGAGGGTAGTAGTTAAAGAGCTTCTTGATGGCGATTGAGTGGCCATTCTTGAGAGTACATTTGTATACCGTACTCGAGCCTCCCCGCCCTGCCACATACTTCTCGCTCAAATTCTCCGTCAGACGCATCATCTCCTCGAACGACTGTGGCGCCATCCCCAAGTGAAATGTCACTAAACTCGGTGGCCCTGCCCATGATGGATATATTTTCAATACTGGTGAGCCACTACCACATGTCTTAACACTTTCTAGATTGAGACTGCCGATTTCGTTCCCTTAAAATCTAGAGAAGAAGTTCTAGGATTTAGTCATAAGTTCGAGAAGAAGACTGAAAGTGAGCTTTAGATAGGGCGTTTACAAAGAGTTGACTGAGTAGGTTTCCAGGACAAGCATCACAGCATCATCATTAAATTCCTCCAATACCTTGTAATGTTTTAGACATCTTGAGAAGGTGACGGGGTCGCATTATACGCATGGCCCCAAAGAGAAGAAGGGCGAAGAGGCAGGTTGCAGAGACTGCTATACCCCAAGCTGCTGTTGCTCCCAACGGACCTGTGCAGCGACCAAAATTGATTTCAGTACTGTTTAAACTAAGCTTTGTTCTCAGTTAACTAGGTCAGATCTCATGCATTGTGTGCTGAATTTATGTAAAGCTGCAAGCCAGTCACTGAGCATACCGTTTGTTCTAGATGGACCACTAGCAGTAATGTTTTTCCCGCATAAGCTTGTAGTTTCAACACATAGCTGTGGATTGCCAGAGTAACTGCGACATCAACCACACCCCCACCCACGTCTCGATTGTCAGTGGAAGTAGGAACACGCCAATAGTTCCCGGATACATTAACGTGTTTCAAGCTCAAATTTAGATTAAAATTTATAATCCACAATACATTTGACAAGTCAATCTTCTTTGATGTAATCACCCGCCAAGACTGATCCACATGGAATGTATAGCTCAAAATACTTTGTTTATAAAATTATTTTTTAAATTCATCAAGATGGTTTTATGTAGAATCTACCATGTATTGGCAAATGCACAAGAGCACTGTATGGCCGAAGACAATGAGTCAATCTAGTACAAAATAAGACTTTGAGCTGCAACTAAAGCACAGGTGTGCACAATGTAAAATCTCAGAACACTGAAGCCAGTTCATCCCATTATGAAATTATTTACATTACCTTCGGGTTTATGAAAATGGACAGTGTACTATGTCCTTTTTGAAGCAACAAACGACTACTGTCGATGACCTTCAAATTTCAGGTACGATAGATGAATTAAGAAGAATACCTGCTTGGAGGAAACTTGTGAAAAAAGTTTGCAGGAGGAACTTCTCCGGACAAGTTGTTGTACGACAGATCCCTGCAGCCATTGATTGCGCTTAGCTCTTACATTGGCATTTCAGAACGTAGTGCACATATAGGATAAGATATGTCGGGATCTGGCTTACAAGGTTTCCAAATTGAAGCAAGTCTCAAGCTGCTTTGGTATTGAACCTGATAGAGTGTTGAATGATAAATTCCTGCCAAACAGTGGACGTTAGAGAGTCCAAAATTCGCAATTACTAACTAACAGGTGTCTCCTCGTTCAGCTCTTCGAACGTGTGTAAAGAAGGACCTGTTATATAATTGGTATTGTGTCGAGCAACAGCCTGAGAGATCGATGCAAAACACCATGCGGAAGACAAACTGCAGGCACAATTCAGCAAACATACACTCGCCCTTATAGACATCCTTGGAATGGATGCAAGATTTAACTATGAGACCAATGTCGGAGGATAGGAGGGTTACATGTAATGTATTTCTTGAAGGTTGCCAAGCTCAGGTGGCATCGGTCCACTAAAGGCGTTGTGGGATAAATCTCTGAAATAGTCAACGTCTTCTTAGATATGAGGCAACCACAAGAAGTAGGACAAGTGAATATTTTCCTCAGCATGCACATTACAAAAAGCAACGTTTGCACTTATTTCAACTAATCCTCGGTGGTATTGGGCACATTTGACCTGCGACCGTACTATGATCTCGATTGCATGCATAGGCAAGGAAATTAAAGTCAATGGATTTGTAACTCACAAGTAGTTAAGGTGGGTACATTCCCTGAAAGAAACCCTTATCTCGTTAGAAACGATCAAACCAGATCGCGATTGCGAGTTCCGTTTCCACAAACATTACAAAATAAATACTATCAAGCACTCTAATTCGAATTTTCCATGTGGCTGAAAATGAAGACTGAATCTGTGAAAGTAAGGAGAATAGGAGGTATTAGAAACTTACAAGTAACTTTGGCTGGTCACATTACCCGGTTTGATACCAATTGAGCCGTTCAAAGTGTTGCTATGTAGGTCCCTGTTATTCCTCAGAGGTGCCAAGTCAGATATTTTCAACCATTGTCAGCTTGATCCAAGAGCCAAATTTAAGAAAGAAAAAATGATCTAAATTTAGCAAGGATACGCTGGAATGGTTTAAATTCTCTGTGCAATGTAGAGATCAAACTATGACCCTGAGGAGCGCTGAATGAAATGGAAACATTGTATGAACGCTTACAAGGTAAGTAGATGCTCAAGGTTGCCGATGGAGTGAGGTATAGGGCCGCTCAGATTGTTCTTTGACAAGTCCCTGCAAGGTTAAGAATCTTTACGACTTAATAAAGAAAGACAGTGGCGCCAGGCAATCTCATGTGAAAACCTGGATAGGAATTCAATCAATCTATTCCATTGAAGTCATTATGTTTAGTTTATACACAAGAATAATTGACCACGCGTATTTGCAAAAATAGATATGCAAAACCGACGTGGCAAGGACTATGCTTCACAGGGTTGAGGAGGCCTTACAACTTGTCAAGATTGAAAATAAGTCCAATCTCGTCGGGGATTGCACCCGAAAAGAAGTTCGATGAGAGATTTCTGTTTCAGGGAAAATTTTCACACTGAGACAGTAGCAGAGCATGCGACTAAAAATTCCACGGATCATTCTTTACGGTAGTCATCTAATTCAATATAATAGCAAACGGATGGTTTCTGATTGACAGACAGTGCACTCTTGCCTCCTAGGTGCTATGAACTATGAGAGAACTAGTCCGAAGCGATAAAATCAAACATTTAATTAGGCGAGTCAAGATATCGAGCAGAGTAAGGCACCAACATATCATATCAACCCGACAGTAAGGGTGTCCGAAACTAGATAATGAGAAGATACTCACAAGCTTGTCAGATTTGTTAGTTTCTGAAGATCCGGTAAAATACTGCCGTTCAGCTTGTTTCCATGCAGATCCCTGCGTAATTTGAACTCATAGATAAGTTGTGGCTAATTTGATCATCTCTATATGTTTTTCCGTTTGAATGAGCGGTGTTTCGTGAGGCAAACTCCAAGAAACGATTTCATCATCTCTATTACTGTGATTTTTAGTGGAACTACATTTTCAAGATTTTAAACATCAGATTTAACCAAGTTAACTATTGTCTGCACACATGACAAACACTAAACAGCTCGAGGACGGCTCTGCTTACAAGAAGTTCAACGCTGCGAGGGAGCTGATGTTTTGAGGTATTGGGCCTGTCAATCCATTCTCAGAAAGCTTCCTGTTTCGGAAGCACAGAGCATTATTAGTGATGATTACTTAGAGGCTACACCTAAAACCCAAGAACTTCATACTTCCTAGCACAGTAAAGAAAACACTTAGTTTACCACAAATAACTTCAAGATAATACAGTATACTGATGAGAATTGCCCCTGAGCACTTAGTCCACCTACGTAACCAGCTGCAACTAGCTGTGTGCTGTTAAGTTCAGTTTGATTGGTAACTACAATTTCCAAAAAATAGAGTGTTCTGATTTTCTCAAGCACCTTCGAAAAAGTACTTTGTACAGTGAACTCTTTACGTCATTTGAAACTTCTGATCCTTCGCATAAATGCCAGTGTGCAAAAAAAAGATATTTCCGTAACTGCAAGTAAAGGATGGTACTTACAAATCAAAAAGATCTGTAAGGCAACCCAGCTCAGAAGGTATGTCGCCCGTCAGCTCATTATTGTTTAACTCCCTAGAAAACATGGCCACATGGGACGTCAGGTATTTTACACCGACAATCGTGCAGTAGAGTGAAGGAGAAGTTACGATAATAATTTGAAAGCTAGCACCACCAACATACAGTTCAATAGAAAATAACAAAGGCCCCAACTTGTGCTCTTTCTCAAAATAGTCATTGCAATTGAAGATAAGTACAAATGTTCTCAAGTGACAAGCATCATGGTGTCGTGCAATACAGGTAGTTTAACAGGGTCATATTGCCTAGCTCCGGCGGTATCGATCCTGTCAATCGGTTGTTGTCCAGGTACCTGAAGAGGGATGGGTCAACCGCTAGTTTAAAGACGGCAAACTTTCACTGAGTATGGAATAATATTACGGGATTGTACTCATTACCTTTGTCGATATACTGTAAATAAGCAACTTCTAAACGATCTGTACATTGTGCAGAATATAGCAAGTTGATGAACTTACAATTTGGTCACTGATGTCAAGTTTCCAAGTATCGGAGGGATGGGGCCCTCAAGACGGTTTGAACTCAAATCTCTAAGGCAAATGCACAAAATCAAACGTCATTCGTCCTGTGTAATTGAAAGTGAAATTTAAAGAACTCACGAAGAATGATCTGCCAAAACCTAGAATTGCATTCAATGCATTCAATGATGGGAATCAATGAGAGATTGGGGCATACAAGATGACCAGTGCTTGCATTAGCCCAAGCACGTCCGGAATTCGGCCACTGAACTTGTTCGATTCCAATGATCTACGCACAATCCATATGGACCATAATGAACAGTACGAAAGACACATCGAAGCAATAACCTTTAATCAGATAAAACTCAAATTCGTTGCAATGTGAAAATCATTTGAGATAGACTTTGGGTTGAAGCCTGATGCACTTACAAAGTGCTGACTTGGAGGTAACCGATGTTATAGGGTATCTCTCCAGTCAGGTCATTGTAACTCAGATCCCTACGACCCAACATGGCGCTTTAGTCACCAAGAGGAAATACCAAGAATCCAGATAGACTGTACTATACTGTACACTGTCTATCTTTTAGAAAATATTTGTGATTTCTTCTACAACTCCCAGAACTGAAAGCTAACTTAGCAAAAAGATTCCTATACACCACTCGACCAATGAACATACCAATTGTTTGCAAGAGACCAGATAGACGTACAAGATTTGAAAGGATGTGCAGTTTCCAATTCCATCTGGTATTGGCCCTGTGAGATTGTTGAACCGCACATTGCTACAAATGCACAATGCACCAAGTTCAAAGATCGACACCACCAGATCAACTTCACATTAGCCTAGAATGCGTTTCTACAACCAAAAGAATCTGTATGACTTCTTTCACCAGGAGCAGCGCAGAGTTCCTCACTGGACTAGTTTTAAGAAATAGCATCACGGAGATCTAAGTCCTGATTCAGTAAAATCGATGAATTTAAAAGGTATGGGGGATGGCTCACAAGTACGCAAGTTGAGTAAGCTGGCACATGTCGGCGGTCAAAGAGCCTGTGAGGTAATTTTGCCTGAGCATTCTGCACGAAGGCCAGAAAAAAATCTCTTTACTTCCAAGTGCCATGCCAATGAAATTCACATTCAACTATGTCCTAAATCTTCGCGCGCCTTCCCTTATTAGCAGGTTTTCAATGATGGACGCAAAGAGTTGTCTCAGTAGAAGATTAATTAAGCGAAAGAATTACAGGTACTGAAGAGACTCGCTCCAATAGATTAAATTTGGTATAGATCCTGAGAGCTCATTCGCCTGGAGGTCCCTGGTAAAACACGCACGTCGTGTTATTCTCAGCAAAAGAATGCAAATGAGACTAGTGTGAAGAGTACAAGTACTGCATAGAGTTGAACCCCAAAGACGGATATTTAGTATGAAAAAGGAAACTGTAACCATCGAAACGCTTACAGATGTCTGAGGTTTATGAGACTCGAAAATGTTGATGGAATTGGGCCTGTGAGATGATTGTTTCCCAAGGAGCTGCACACCATTGCATGTAACATAAGAATTCCCCAAATCTTGGTATTAAAAGACCTAGAAACCAACGCCACATGGAATTTTCAAATCATTTAGGACAAGCAGCAAATGTCAAAAAAGGACAGCAACTTACAGTAACTCTAGTTGCTGGAGCTGGGACATGAGGTAGGGAATTTCGCCCGTCAGGTTGTTCCACGAAAAATTCCTGCAAGAATTGAAATAAGCATCCAATAGAATGTCAAGAGGCAAAGTAGGGCGTGCATGGCAAATAACTGTGGCAAATTATAGAGATAAGTGCCGTGCACAACGCCTCCCGTTCTAGTTCACATGTTACAATCTGCTGATGTAATGAAAAGTCGCATGGCTGGAATTAACCAAATAGCTTACAGGTAAATCAAGCTTATGCAGTTGCTGATTTCCGCGGGTATCTGTCCAGAAATATTGTTCTCACTTAGGTCCCTGCACACAGAACAATATTTCATTCAATAAGATACTTGAGGATTCTGTGCGAGAGGGTTTATATTGGAAGGTATTCAGTGGTGCAACACACGATGTGAGGTTTTCCCTGAAACGACACAGCAGGATCACAGATTTCATGTCGAGGGGCTTGAACTTCGAATCATTTGAGCTCCCCAGTAGACAGGAACTTTGAATTACTCACAAATGCTGGAGACTATGTAAATTCCCAATCGATGGAGAAATTTCCCCAGCAAGAGAAAGCATGGAGAGGTTTCTGCAAGAACAGAGTACAGCAATTGTTGATTACCATATCAGCAGTTGCATATAAAAAACTTAAAACATGAAATCCAATAAAAGATTACAGGTCCGAAAAGAGAGATGCCAACTGGTCCTAAACGAAAGACGCAGCCACGCTAATTAAGAAGCCACGAAACAAATGGACGAGACACCGAACTACACGACGATGAGGACTTCGGATTTACATTCCATGTAAAAATGTGCAAAATTCACTGTCTAGACCTTCGATAGCTGGCAAAACCAAATTGGGCTGAATGCTTCGAGGTGACGTTATGAATTCCTCTGTGATATCCTTATGAGGTTTATCAGAATATGCAAGGAGAAACTCAAGTTGGAAAATTCCTCGACGAACAGAATTTTGCCTCTCATGGCCTCACAATTGTAAAAACCTAAAAGAGTAAAGGGGCTTACAAGGTGGTGACTAGAAATGTGACATTGTCACATGTTACGCCTCGCCAGAAGCATGGGCTCTGGCTTCCCTCTTGCCAATCATGAAGCTCGACTTCACCGTTCTCAAACCCCCGCTTCAGTTCGAGTAATGCAGCAACTGCACGACACCACAGCATGCGTTTCAGCACAAATTAGACAAATTAGACAAATTGACTAATTTCTCCAACTTCGTTTCAAGCACCCACCGGGTCACCGTTTGACAAAAAGTTGTGGTGGCAGATTGGTAATACGCTCCGTTTGTAATTCTGAACTCGATTGACTCTTATCAGCAAATGTTAATTGAGCAACACTCTCTGGTCCCAAACTGCTTCTACAGTTGAATCCGCCCCTCATAAAACTGATATAGAATCTTCCCTACATGAGTGAGGTCGAGCTGGTCTATGTTCCATGAGAATGCAATGTTGGATAATTGATCCTGGAACAGCAGTACCAGACTAGAGATGTAGGAGGATGAGAGGTCATCGAGATATTTATACCTTCATCGGCAATTGTTGTTGCTGTGCACTGAATGCTCAAATACGATAAAACCACGACCATGAAACCCAACAGCCACACTGCGGAGGAAAAGCTGGACATACAACCTCCTGGCATAGCTTCTTCCGACTGATTTAAGTAGCCTCTGAAACTCGGAGACTCCCTTAATCAAGGAACTAATATCACGTTCAACCAGCTTTACTGCGAACCATTCAGCATTGTGAACTTGCCCACCCCCTCATCGATCTGCAAACAAGATTCAGAAACTTCACGGTACGTGACCGGAAGCAGTAGGAATTGGGTGCACTTTGTGCGTGGCACTCTTGGTCACCGGCAACTCCGATTCATGTGTTCGGGACTATCACGAAAAGACTCCACTGGTGGAAGCACAAATTATCGATCTATGCCCCTTATCTCGCGCAACGTCGCAAAAAGACACATATATGAAGACAGTCGTCCTCAGCTGGGGGTGGGGAGCTAACCACCGAGCCTAACTCAACCTCACCCTCAAACCTCCTGGACGCATGAAAAGAACGGTTTCTACGAAAAAAGTGACTCCTCCCGCTGGGACAAAGTAGCAATTCCTCCTCCCACCCCGCCAAACCAGCAGAGCGCCGAAATCTACAAATCACATGGATCCCCTAAATCCGCTGCACACAACGCCTGCCCAGGCCACGACAGGCAGAACAACCTCGACAAATCTAGTCCTTCTCCCACAATCACAGCTTGGCCTTCAGCACGCACTGGGTGGCAATAGTAATCGACTGCGATCAATGCTGCCCTCTAACTGTCTGGGGACCCAGACAGCCATGAACGACGTCAAAGGACGTGGTGGACGCTACGAATATGGCCTTCTTGCAGAACTGGTATGTATGTGGTGCAGCAATATTAGTGCCGGTTACGCGAGTCTGAAGCAAGAGTGCTTCCAACACCCCGCTCCACTTGAGTGAAATGAGCACAGGTCTGCAAGTGAGTGCCCGGTGTACCACTTAGGCACCCCGCCATGCACGTCCTCCACAAGTGTGTCGACGACCTGAGCGAGAACGGTGACAAAAACAAGGAGGAAGCTTGGCAATGGCAATGGCAATGGCAATGCGCGACTGGCTGTGTGGGTGGGTAATTGGGTGGCCTGGTATGGGATAGATGTTGAAGGCAGTGAGGGCGCTGGGACCAAGCGGAGATAAGTTTTTTGATATGACCGACTCGAAGAGCACTGCACTGATATGTAGGAGTAACTTGGTAACGATGCCAGAAAGGCAATGCAGTTCAAATTTGCGAGCTCGCTCCGGAAGTGGAGCCAGGCATCAACGTCAGTTAACCTCGACCCTGCATGCAACTGTGCCAGGCACGCAGTAACCCAGGGGCGCGGCAGAATCTGAGATCGGGGCGGGGAGGGGAAGAGGTGCCGGGGCTGAGAGGATCGAGGGAGCGTGAAAGAAAGAGGGCGAGTTTGGGAATGGCAGCGAACGGAAGGGATGAGCAGGGTGGTGATGATGGGTACAACGGTGGCCGAAAGGTAAGTTAGGTGGTACTGGAAGCTGGGGATGAATGGGGGACCATGAGGCATGAGGCATGAGCAGCAGCAGCAGCAGCAGCAGGTGGGATCTGAGTGTGTGAGCTCTAAGGCAGTAGACACTGGACAGTGGACACTCCGTGGGCTTGGCAAGGGAATTAACTTAGAGTCGGGCGCAGAGGACAGTATAGTATTATGAATCCCACCCACTCAGGGTTATCCAGGAGCAGGAGCAAGAGCAGGAGGAGCAGCAGGAACAGGAGCAGGAGCATGCAGGAGCACACAGCAGCAGTGTGTGTTGATGGCAATCATGAGGAGCCTGACTCTGACCCTGAGTCTGCGCCTGCGCCTGCGCCTGATGAGCGCGGTGCTTGCTAGCTAGTTCATGGCACAGGCACAGGCAAAGGCAAAAGGCACAGCACCTACAGGAGCAGCAGGAGCAGGAGCAGGAGCAGGAGCAGGAGCAGCGACGAAGGTGCATGCAACATGATGGGAAGGACGCCGGAGGGCGGAGGGCTCCATATGAGGATATCTGTTGGTACGTTCGTTCGATCGTACGCACCAGCCTACTGCGCTATAAGCTGTAGCACCCACATGACCCTCAGCCTCACTCTCAGCCTGCCTGCAGCCTGCGGGAGCGACGGAGCGACGGAGCCACTGAAGGGAGCGAGGGAGCGAGGGAGCGCAAGGGAAAGGTACGCTGGAATACGTGAAGTTGTGAACCCATAATATTATTCCTGCATCCAGAGTCCAGACAGACTCCACAGAGCCTACGTTCATCGTTCGCTCGTTCCCTTCCCTCCCCTCCCCCGCGCGCCTCCCTGCCCCCCTGCCCTCCTGCCCCCTGCGGTGCTGCCCGCCCGCCCGCCCTCCCTCCTGCACCTATGATATGATAGCTATTGTTGCTACCCTGTGCTCTGTGCTCTGGCCTGTTCTGTCCTATCAGTGCCCGACGTTGCTCTCCTTCCACTTGCTCGTCCCCATCCCATGGGCCATGGGCCATGGCACACTGGACAGTGGCCTGCTGGTATTATGGTATAATTCCCTCTTCCTGCATGCATGGTGTATACTATTCGCATCATGGTACTGCCAAGGATCAATACACCAAAGCACCTCCAGCACCCCCAGCACTCACCCTACCCACCCACCCACCCACCCAACCAACCAGCTGGAAATGAAACGGACAGCCAACGGCGACAACTGGAGATTTGGGGGTGCAACATCAACATCACATATATACATATGCAATATGCCATTCTCCCTCCCCCCATCCTTGCACATAGCATCCATCCCTAGTACCCATCGTTGGTTGCGCTTCCATCCATCCATGCAATGCATGCATTACAATTTACATGATAATGGGCATGGCATGAGTTTTCTCAACACCCAGCATTTTGGACTCTTGCCTAGTGCCCGACTCCACTCCCCTGCCCTGCCCCCGCCTGAACCTGACCCTGACCCTGCCCCCACCTCCCCGCTTTGGCCATTGAGAATATTCATCTCCCCACACTAACTTATGCTCCGGACACCCCCTTGAGCACCGCATCCTCCCTCTCTCCCCTCATTGTTTACATTCCCTGCGTCATCCTTCAACATTTCTATACTTTCCCCACTCCACATAATTCCTGATAACATTAGGTCCTTACTGCATGCAAGCACTTTTTTCCACTTCTAAGTTCTGACCCCTAAAGTTTCTTACAACCCAGTTCAAATTTTGAGATTTTGACACCTTAGATGAAGTAATATTTTGTTGTAAAAATTTTGTGAAGGAAGATTTTACTGTAAGCTAATTGTCCAACTTTTTTTTTGTGAATTTATGATTTTTCGAGAATTTTTCTTGATAAGCTTTTTTTTTTTCAAATTCGAGCAACAAATTACTTTTTTTATTTTTTAGATATTTTTTGAATCTCTTTATTGTAATGTATTCTTAACCAAATTCCTACTCAAACTAAAAACTTGTCCAAATTGGAGTATATATGAGTTTTTACAAAGGCAAGCTTCAAAGTTTGGCAAAAAAAGGTTTCACAATTGCTAAAAAGACATTTTAGCCCACATTGATCTTTATCATTTCACAAATGAAGAGAAGTTGACAGTCCAATTTTGGTACATAAATAGTATATGAAGTAAATATTAATATTTTACGGCTAAATCAACTAAAAATGCTACATTTGAGATTTATTAAGCTTCAAGTAAAAAAGAGTCAATTTTGACAATTTTGGCCAATTTGAAGCAATGCTATCTTGTAAGTGGTAAGGAATGACTAGAGAAAGTTGACTTTAGAGAAAACAAATTTGCAAGAACACTTTCTTAAAACATGTGACTATAAAACAAATGGAGCGCTATAACCGCAGATACAAAGAAACGAAGTTATTGAATTCATTTTTTAAAAATATAAAGTTCTATTTCAAATTTTTGAGGCTTGGAAATACATAAAATCAATGTTTTAGATATTGATTTTTTCTTTTACACTTTTGGTGCTCTCATATCCGAGGAAAAAGTCATATATAAATCCAAAAGAATATTCAGGTAGATTGTGGGTTTTTTATAAAAGAGAAACGTCATCTAAGAAAAAAAATTGAAATAAACATGGTTTAGAAAAAATAAATACCTTATTCACATTCTGCAGACTAAAATTCCAAACAAGTGCAAATCAAATCAAATCAATTTGCTTTAGGAGGAATTAATTAACAAATCACATAAACCACTTTAAAACACTCACCATTATGTGGAAACTAGTGAAGTGATTTTGCAACTTTAGCAAGTTCCAAAACTTACAGAACCTTGTTGTGGCAAAAACTGGAGGCGTGCATGAAAATATCTACTTTGTAATCCATCTTGCGAATATATTGAAAGATGTCATATACATGTTTGATGTACCTCCATTGACTCTTCTTTCTTAGGATCTCTAATGTCATCTTAAAAAATCGGGGCTGGAACATCATAGTAAATCAGTGACGGTAACACAATACACCTTCTATTTCCACTATCTATAGAAGTAATACATTGATATCCAAAGTATTGTATGGATGTAAAACTAGCACTAATAGCAAACTCGTTGTTTCTCATTTCAAAGAACGCAATTCAATGATCACATAACTAATCTACGCAGAGGAGAAGGGCCCGCATTATTGTCTGTTGTGACCAATTAAACTGCTTTATCTTGTAATGGTTTTAATGCTTTCTTAGATGAAAAACGATGCATTTCCTTGCAATGTAGTCACGTAACAATTGTTCATAATTCTTGCACTGCCCCACTTATCCAATGTTTGTGGGCGGGTGCCTTCGCGCTTCTTTTGATGGCACATCCATTTTGAGTTGTAGGATGTGAGTTTGGATTTATTGGAGTTGGAAAATGACTCAAATGACTTGGAAGTGGCATAGTTGCTGCATTTTAAAATTGTCCAGAAGATACCAGATGGCTAGTCTACCATAAAGGATTTCAGAGTAGGCATCATGCTTTGTCTTATGGAATATTTAAAAGATGGCAAAAATTTGATTATTACTCCAATTTAATTGAAATTTTTTGAGGTTCTTTTCTTCATAGACAAAAACATATTTTTAATTTGGATATAATCTTAAATTCTGTAATCGAGTACAATCAATAAATCCATATATCATATTGAAACATAAGTAATAAGGTTCATAAATTCTTCATTTCAAAAGTTCAAAGCTTTGTAATTTTACTTGAAAATAATTAATCTTAAATTTAGAGGACTCTAAAACTTTATACATGAAATATAGAATGATCTCCAAATTTATCAGGCTACAAATTATTTTAAATGAGAAAATAAGATTATTTAAAATAAAAACTCATGGTAACTAAGTCATTTATAAGATGCCTTTACAAATAACTATGTTGGCGTTTATTTCTTCAATTTTTTAATTTAAGTCACCTTTGTATATAATGTTTTACAACTGCATATAGTTCATAACCATCTTTTATATAAAATATCTATAAAAGGATTTTTTATACAGTTTTTCAAAATGAAAAGACTTCCTATTCATGTATTCCCAAGAATTATATATATTAATTTTATATAAAATATTATACTAAGATAACTTGTATATAAGGCAAGTTGTGTAAAATTGCTCAATTTTTTCATAACTTCTAACATGATGAGCTTTTTAAATCAAAAAATTAAACTTGGCACATTGTAGAATGTGTCATTGTGCAATATGTCCAATAGTGCATGCAACACTACTATATAATCTATTATTAATCACAATTGAGTATCAATGCATGATTACCTGTAGATTTGTTTTCAAATTGTGACAAAATTGAAAAATATGAAAAATTTACAATTCATAGAATGTGTGGAAAAATCTTTGTCCTTTATCTTTTATAAAAATATCTACTAAATGTTCAATTCAAAGTAATAAAGTATTAGTCACAAGTCAATTCTATATAAAACCATAGCCTATTCATTTGTTTTTCTTAAAACATGTACTCCCTCCGTCGCACTAAAAGAGCATGGTTTGGTAAAATAATCTGTCTCGAAAATAAAAAGTGGTTTCTAAATTTGGCCAACTTGATCCTACATTTGGCAACTTGTTTCTAAATTTGGCCACTGTTTCTAAATTTGGCAACTTATACCTAATTTTGGTCAACTTCTTTCTAAATTTATAATTGCACTTAAATCTTCTATTTCTAGCAAACCATGCTCTTTTAGTGAGACGGAGGGAGTAACATTTTTTTTAAATTTGAAGACTTTTTAAATTTTTATGCATTGTTTGAAGTCCGTCAATGATTTCTTGTACATCTTTTGATATAGTCTACATTATACCATATTATAATAGAAGGTGGCAAACAATTTTTTATTTTTCTTAAAAAGAATTAGGTTTGCCTCTCAAAAACTGAACTTTTCATTTTATTTTTCTTAGAAAAAATTAGTAAAAATAAACTCAAATGACTTACAGATAATAAATTAGTGCAAAAACTAATTTATTTTCTTTATGATTTATTGTCTTTCAATTGTCTAATTTTTTTGTTTTTTATTTTTGTAATTTTTTTGAGCAAGCATGCTATGGTACTACAATGTATATTTATGTATGTGTTCACAAACTATTTATATGCAATAAATGCTCTCTTTAACCAACAATTGACAACATGACTTAACAAGCCTTGGACACAAATATCAACCATTACATTGCACAATTGAGAGCATCCCCAATGGAGACCTAAATCACACACGCTACTCGACAAAACAATGGTCCAATGGGCATTGTATGACTCTCGCCAATCAAGCGGGTCGCGCTACACATAGCTCGCTCTCGCCAAAATTTTCGATTTATACAGGGAGAATAAACTAAGTCAACCAAACATCGACCAATCATGAAGCATGTCGTATTGACATCCCATAAGTCCCAAAACATCTAAGTGGGACTAGAGATAGTGCAGCCACTCATTGAGTGCCACGGCGGAGGGGGAGTTTGATCCCCCCACCTAGTAGCACGTGCCCATTGGGGCGGACATTCGCTACAGCGAGCTCGCCACCTAGTGGAGGAGCTCCAAGCAGCCTTTGGAAGGTGGGCTTGACGTCCCTCCATTGGAGATGCTCTGAGACTCAAAACCTCATTTGAATCTTATCCATTTATAGTCTCAGACTATTGATTAATGCTTGATAGAATGTATTTTCAAAAAGAAGAAGGGTAGTTCTATTCTACTAATTTGTATCCCGTGGATCTAGGCTCAGTGGTACAACAAACAAACACTTTATTCATGCCATTATCCTTTGGAGACAAGAGTTTCTTTTTCTTACTTCAAGATAATTCAATTTTTAGTTGAAGTAAAGATTATTAGTGGTTTAAGTAAACTTTGGACCTTTCAAATTGAAAGGTCATAGCATTGAAGTGAAAAAAAATTGTCTATGGACTATCCATCACATGATTAGTATATTTAGATTTTCAAGATGCAAAGTTTTGTACAAAGTTGTAACTCTTTGCCATAATATTGATAAATGCCGCTTTTTACATAAAGATTACGCTAATTTTCCTTGGAGCCGTTTATATGAAATTTCAGCCCATTTGGAGGTGTAGCCGGCCTCAAGTACCCACTATAATAAGAATATCACGGAGGCCAATTTTCCCACTTGTAAATGCCTTGAAGACTAGAAGCTAAGCCAATCCAATAAATTTAGAAAGTTCCAACCTTTCTCTCTTCTTCATTTCTTTGCCATTTGTGTAAGATGGATGAACAAAGACATAAGATCTTAGTGACTCATGTGTTCTTCATGGTGGTGCGACATATAATGGCAATTATTGCAATATTGCAAAGTTGAAATAAGAATAAAAATCACTGCAAGCAAACGAGCATGTAGCCTCAAGTAAGTATCTACACCTGCACATCACATACATGGACCACAAAAAAATAGTAAAGAAGTGGATTTAGGTTTCATTTGGCCTTCAAATGGTGTTTGAGCTGAAAATTGAATATATGGATGATGAATTGAATTGAATGGACTTGAAGGGAAAAAAATATTTTTTTATACAAATCTGACATTTTTTTAGGCTGAGAACTGACCTTCTATTTTTGCTGTCATTCTATTCACTAATCCGATGGCCGCTGGACAAAGAATAATGATTCTAGACCTATTCCTTCCTTTCAAAGGTAAACACTTTTCTACACTAAGAGCCTCTCCACTAAGTGTCTTGAAGAAAACCGATATGTCATTCCCCCAAGGTCTTTTTGAGTACTCATACAACGAGGTCTCAAGAGCCCCCACCATAGTTGGGTGGACTATGGTAGTAAGTACCGCACTGGCCTAGGGATTCGAACTCACAACCACCTTGATGGTGTGCCATCACTCAAACCGCTACACCACGTCTGTGGTGCCTCCTCAGGAATATATACAATTTTATTTTTTTATTTTTTTTATAAATTGCAATTAAAAAGGTTCACAGCAAGTGTACCAAATTTAAAAGGTTGTAGAAAGATGTATTGTGGCTACCCAAGTAAGTTGACATTCAATGCAAACTACATTAAATAATATAGCATTGTCCTTCTAAAAAGGAAAAAAGAAAATATTTCTTAAAGTAATTTCATTAAATCCTACTTGATATATATATACATTCATTGATTCCATCTTTGAACAATTAAAATTTACAGAAGTTTAAACATTACAATGTTCTATTCATGAAGCTTAATAAGACTAATTTATCTTCAATTTTTCAAATAATAGTAAGTCTAATTATACAGCTGAAGTTTCAATATTGTACTTTCATTTATACCAATGGCACTTTAGAAAAAATGATAAATTTATTTCAGACTAAATTGTATAAGTATGGCCTATTAGACACTCCAAATTGTTGGCGCTTATAATGCCAGTACAAATACATTTTTATGATTTGTGATGAATCCAAAAAATAGAAAAATGAATTTTCTTTATATACTTTTGCAAAGAATGGTAGTAGTTTTAGGTCCTAAACAACTATATCATAATATTTAAAAAATATTTAGAAGTATAAAAATTCATTATAACAAAGGAAGTTCAAAAGAATTTTGAATGATATATACTCAACCTTCCAATTGAAAGAATGCTTATATACTAAAATAAGATACTATAATTAGATATCTTTTCAAATTCTATGTGAAATTGACTTGAGATTGGCAAGACATACTGGTGGTCACAACTTTCTACAAAGATGTTTTAAGCCTTTAATCCCTAATCGGCCATCATTAAAATTCTCCAAAAACTGTAAAAAGTCGGTCAATTCTTGTGCAAGGGGTAAATGAAAATGAAAATGTTTATATTAATATTTGACCGTAGGATCTTGAAGTACATTACATTGAAATTGTCAAATTTGTTTTTAGCACTTTCAATCGCCCGGATCAGAAGATTATAGCATTTGAAGTTCAAAAAAAACTTTTTTTGGATAATGCCTAAGAGGATCAACAAAGTTCGACTACATTTGGAGTGAAATTTTGCATTACAGAAGTTGGAGGTTTTAGAAATTTAGAAACATTACCTTTTTAGGAACATGTGTACCAAAAATGACACTTAGAAAATGAATGTAACATGTCTAAACATACAATGCAAACGAAGTAGGGGTGAAAGTCTTCTAATTGCATGTTTGGGGATCCAATATTTATTGCTCCAATTACTGACCGAAATTAGAACATCCAAAGGGTGTAATTACGACTCTTCACATGAACTACTTGTATCTCAACCAAAAACCATAAACCATAAACCAAAAACAAAAAAACAAAAAAAAACTTGACGAAGTCAGAAGTCATGCTTTTGACCCTCATTTGACATCCCTCCCCCTCATCTAACTTAACATCCCCATGCCACCTGGAACCCCAAACCCCTCCCCTCCCTTACTAAGTTAAGTTACTCCCTTTCCCCTCCCTCAAGGCTCAATTTTCCCTTGCCCTAAGTTACCCCCGCAGGCTGCAGCCCACCACTTTGGCAGGACATCCCCCACGCTGGGACTTACCAAGTGCTACGAGCGTTTTTCGGAGGGGCAGGGTTGATGAGCCCTTAGTTTTTGGTTTTTTATTTTAAAATTCCCATGAGGGTCTCTCTAGAGTAATTTTGGGCCGCAGGCCCCATTTTTGAATTCAAAATTACCAAAAATGGTTTTAGGGGGATCCAAATTGAAAATTTCAGGGTTTTGGAAGAAAAAAGCCAACCAATGGGAGTGGCTCCTAAAAATGCTCGTAGCACTAGGTAATTCCCAGCGTGGGGGATGTCCTGTCTACGCCGCAGCCCACAATGCCACACCCACTTCATTTACCTCCCGAGTCCCAGCCTCCCCCCTTGCACGCCCAGGCTCACTCCCACTCCCACGCACTTTATCACTCTGTTCCAAGTTCCAACTCTCTTCTGTTTGGGTTTTAATTTTTTAATTTTTAATTTTTAATTTTTAATTTTTTATTCTAATTTTTTTAAAATGTAAATTAATTTTTTTATAATTAAAAATAATTATCCTGGTACATTTTTAATTTTTATTTAATTATTAATTCATTTGTTACCAATTCCCTTTTACAGCTTGGACTTGTATTTTCAAATTTTTAGAAGTTCATACACCTAACACAAAAAATCTCAATTGGTTGATATATATTTTGTGAAAAACCCCTATGTAGAGTCATACTCTAGCTTTTAAGCCAATGCTTTAGTGGATTTAAACTTGAAACATGATCATATATGAATAGAGCATTTTTAACATTTGTGTCCTCCATTTAGTGTTATATGCAGATACTTTGCAACAATACAGTGTACATTTATTTATGAACTAGTGGGACCCGTGCCGTTGAGCACTTTGACTGCAGCTCGGTTTCGTCTCCTCGACGGATTCCATCGTGGAACCGTCGAGTGAGACATCCATGCTCATTTGTATAATAGATTTTGAATACTAGTAAGAGAAATGAGAACTATTTATATTAGTCTTACATTTATACAGCAAAACAAATTTTATCTATTTGACAATTTTACATGAAACCTTAAATGAAACATGCAACTCTTTTTATTGTTTGAGAAATTACTTATAGATGATTGCTTATGAATGATATGAACTTATGCAACTCACTTACATTCCTAGAAAAATTCAATGGAACCCGTTACCCAACCCAAGGGGATAAGGGCTAATAGGATACATATATTCAGTAGTATTTAAAATGTTTAAATGTGAATTCTAAATACATGTATGCAACCAATTTGTTTATTTTGAAGGGAGAGATGATATGCTCACATCCTTGAAATGATGGGGCCATCACTGGAACGGTGGCCCTAACGTATGGTGTATACGATTGATAAGATTTTGGTATCGAAGTTAATTATGATGAGCACATATTAAGTTACATCATGAGCAGAGTTGGAAGTCAGCTGAGTGTAAGTCAGGGTGGGCACTGGGGATCAGTATCGGTTTCATTGGGGTGAGTCAGGAGCGTGAGTTACATGCAGTCATGATTCCCGGCTGCAGTGCAGGTAGTGTGGAGGGTGAGCCTTGAGGGAGGGTGTAATTACTGTACTGGAATTCTAGTTACAGCCTACAGGGACGCAGGGAGAGGTGCTCACTGCTGGGCCCTGGCTGTGTAACAGCCACAGTCTACAGTCCAGGCTCCAGACTCCACTGCAAAGTGAACATGGAATAGGGCCATCATTTTACTGGGTGTTCATCATTTTCACATTCAATGCAGTAACTTGTTACCTCATCACCCAAGAGTTCAAACTTCAGCAATTTGGGCACTGGGCAATGGGCATGCATGAGGTAAGGTAAGTATGATAGACACTGAGAGTGTCATTGATTGATGCAATATGATCTGGTAGTACTGTGATGATACTCAACTCATAATTTGAGGGCTTCTAATTAATGCAATGTTGTCCACACTCACCTCACAAGCACACTGATATGGCACATCAGTGGTGCACGGCACATGCGGTTAGATATTAAACTGCATATTATGTATAATTGTATATCAGGTATGTAGGCATTACATTCTAAAGTATATGTACTACTACTTATGCTGCCTGCCACAGTAGCTTGGTTGTGTCATTACAGTGCAGTACATGAGATTGAATAATTTTACAGTAACTCATCACTTTGTGTCCTTGCCAAAGTAAGGCTGCCATGCCATGTAACACCAGGAAACAGCTTATTCAGGGCTAATGAGTTCACATAAAGAAAACCAAGTTAGTGGGTCAGGTAGAAATCATCTAAAGTGACCCTGAACTGGCCTTGTATTATGATTGCTGTGTGGCATGCCGCATTTGAGTAATTTTTGTAAATTTTGTGGTAACATCTTCTCTCAGATTACTCGCAGGAGTTGATGATTCAGCATGTGTTTAACTTGTGGATGTAACTTAGCAGCAAAGTTGAAGGACATGCTGCAGCAGGAGAATTCAGCAATGAGGACCAATGTAAGCAAAAACTGGTGTGGCACCTTCCAGTTGTCGAATTGTCAATGAGCCATAAGTTTTGTAGTGATGATGGCTCCAGGAACAACCATGATGATGACTTGTGACTGTGAATACCAGCTGGAAAGTCTTTGACAGGGCATTATGTGTGTGTGTTACTGTATGTATGTTACTATGACCCGACTTTCCTAGGAGAGAAAACAATCAATTTGAAAGGTGCGTAAATTTCTTGAAAATTAATTAATTTCCTTTGAGTGCTAGAAAAAGAAGAAACAACATTACAAGAATGTCTTAAATTATAACAATACAAGTAGCATATACTGAAATTTGATAAGACAACCTCAAATAAGTTCAATAGTGGGCTCACTTGGCATCAATTTCATTAATAGTATATAAATGATTAAAGCTTGAATTCATTCCACAAGCCACGTTAGCACACTACCATAAATATTCAAGTATGAAGCAAATAAAAGTGAGAGAACGTGCTTAGAGCATTGAGTTCATTCTCACATCTTTATTTCATCTTTATTTCATTTCTGATTCTAAGGTAGAAGCACCTAAAACCAATAGCACCCCCAAATCCAACTTGTAGATGTCCCTAGAACTGCAACTTGGTTGACCCACAACTTGGCTGAACTTGTCAGACCACACAATTCAAACTGACCAATCGAAACACTCAAAAACACTAAAAAATCTTGTGGTTTTGGGTACACTCATGAGTGGAAATTAGTATCAACTAGGTATGGACAATGGAAAAGTCTACAGATCAGTTTTGGGTCACGAAGTACTTTTGTGTTTAAAAATTTGTATCTATTTCAATATTGGGAAGAAAATTTTGAAAAAATTTGCGTGCTATGAAAAACCTATTTTTCTACATGTGAAAATTACACCTCAAAAATAACCTTGAAAAAAAGGGCTCAAAACCCTTAAGTTGTTGGTTTTAGGTGCTTCTACCTTAGTATAAGTAGTAAGCTCTCCTCTCAAAGGGGTGCGTTTTTACAAGAGGGACATGTGCTATTATAAGCTGAAACCAATGGTTTAGAGTTTAGGGTTTAGGGTATTATAAGCTAAAACCCTAAAACCTAACACCTAACTTATGTAAACCCATTCGTAGAAAAATGCTACATTGAACTCTACAAGTATTTGAATGCAACATTCTTGTAAATGTAATTTGTGACAACATTTTTGTACTAGTATAGCGTGCGTTTACCCTCGTGTACTTGTCTTAATTGCCCTTACATGTATGGCTTTAAAATCGTCAATACAAATTCCTTGCATGTTTTAACATTGAAGCAATGGTTTTGGGAGAATGTCAGATATCACTCTCTATTCTCAAATTCGATCAATTGACCATTTTCTACCAATAACATTTTATTTTTGTTCATGTAAATACAACTTTGGATGGAAAAAGACCAAAAAATGCTAAGGAAGATATTGATATTGCTGTCAAACTCTTGTAATCTATTTCACAAAGAAGAAGGCCTTTTGTACCTTAACAAACCACGCATATATTCCTTCATTTAGTTTGGTGAATCCATAAATAAACATGTCTATCTTGAGATCCTTTATTAAATTAATCCTTTCTATGATAATTTTTTCCATTTTTTTTTTATTTGCCTCATGGGGTGAACCAACTGAACAAACTACTTCTGGTAAGATTATTACAACACCATATTTGCTACATTGGGAGATCATTAGACTTTCATTTGAATGTGTGTTAAGGTTGAGCTACAATGAACATCTAAAATGTACTCACAGGTAAGATTTGATAAATGATTTAGGTTGATTGAGCTAAATGGACACCTTCAAAATCCTTAAAATTTCTCAATATAACAAATAAAGTGTTTTATAAACACTTCCACTTTATCAAAACATATTATACATTGTTTGCAAATAGTTTGGAAAAACTATATGATTTTTGTGTCCTCTCATTGCAACATGCATAGGACCCCAAAAAGAAGGCATAAACCAATTCGTGTGATTGCCCCTAACTTATACTCTCTTTGAAGTTGATCTTTTATCCTTCTCCACTTTAATGTGACCAGAACTGTGAATAAAACTTTTCCAGATCTTCCAACATATTGTTTGACATCCTTTTGCTTTATAGCTATTTCCATCTTCAATCTTTTGCCCAAAGTTTCAAGCTTACGTTCTACACGTACTTGCACTTATTCTCTATCAATGGGTCAAAAAATACATTGCAATGTCTTTTGCGTATTTGTTGTGACTCTTCTGTAATATTTTCTCTCACAAATACACCATAACTTCAATACAGTACAAATTTTGATATCAAAAAATAACAGATACAAGGATAACTAATGGAAGGTAACAAAGCTAAGTGCAATGCTTAGAATAAATGCAATTACCATAGATGAGCATAGAAAAGAAGTTTTATGGGCTCTATAAACATTTAAATGAATATTTTACTTATTTGCAATTATTTTTTGAAACTACTTAATTTGGATATGTTTTTATTATTATTATTATTATTATTATTATTATTATTATTATTATTATTCAGTTTTGCACTTCAATTAATATCTAGAATAAAATGTGCCTAAAATTTAAGAAAGTATGCTAACAACCTATCAATTAAACCTGTTTGCAAGCCACAAGCCAATTGTAGAAATTGAAATCCAGCTATGTATTTGCTCCAAAGCTATTTACTAGCCTAAAAGTCTATGTACTTGCGGCAAATATGCCTTGGATTATTATTATGAAAAAAGGTGCAACACCTCTGGCTTGATTTTTTATTTATATTTTAAATATAATAGTATTTTTGAAGCATTGACCTTAACCCCTAAAATTTCTGAGGGTATTTTTCATCAAAACTGCCTCAAAACAGCCCCTCTTCAAAGCAAGGTGGATTTTGCAAACTTGGGGTCTTTTTTAGTACATCTACCCGTAAGATCTTGTAGCTAACTTCTATGTCTACTTGTCCACCAAATCTCACACACTCATTCTTCACCAATTGTAAGATCGTAACGTTCAAAGTAGGAAAACAAGTTTTCTTTCCCTGGGAAAAAAGGGGACAGCAGAGTTTTGAAGGCCCAAAAAACCATTTTTTTGAATTATGGATTTTGGTGGTTTTGATGCACGTCAAAGAAGACTAAGTTAGCTAATTGTATTAAAAAAAATTATATTCAAAAAAGTTGTGGAAGGTTTCCAAAAAAATCATTTTCCGTTAGGGGGTATACTGAAATTCACAAACAAAGGCCGTTTTTGGGCAATAAAAATATCATATGAAAAAAAATTGGATTGAAAATCCGAACGGTGGGAACATGCTCTACTGCCTCCTCTATACATAGAAATTTTTATTTTTGAAAAATATCAAAATCTCAATTTCTGGTGGAATTTCAAAGTTTCTTCTTTGGGCAGATTTTCGCAGATTTTCGCAATTTTGGGCAGCTTTGAGCAGAATTGGCTGCATTCACAGTGGCTTAGAAAATTTCAGCAGCTGCCCAACGAGCAGCGTTTCACACTTAAACCTTCATAACTTTTGATCCCGATGTCCGAATTGAAAAATAAAAATACCTACACGAGGATCTCCGAATGGTCCACCTTCAATAAAAATTTCAGAAATTCCCGATGTATATTGCATTCATAAGTACATGCCCGAATTCCAAAAAAGCCCAAATGTGGATGATTGTCCTTTAGAGGTTAACGGAAGCAAAAATTTAAAGTTTGAATTTAATTTTGATTTTTTTTCACCCTTTTCGTTTTACTTTGTACATGTGGGTACTACCCGTTAACAGATTTTTTGTTTTAAATGGAGTTTTTATGAACACTTTGAAAATTCATTGTGAACTCAAAAATAATTGGAATTGAATACAGTAAAGTGTATTGGAACCGTATCAAAGTGCAACACAATATTATGATAAAACATCAGTTTCTTTTTCTAATATCATTCAACATAATACAATTACCTTATACACCATTTACCATTGACGACTCTTATTTTTTGCTTCAATGACAATGTAAATTTCAATTCCAAATTTGCAATGAGCTTCCAAATTTTTTCTTGGGATACTTGAGCCCATATTTGTGGTATTAATGATATATATCTTGTTTAGTTTTTGGCTTGGAGGAATTTCTTAATAAATCATGCTAACTAGTAAACCTATGAAAGCCTTTTACACTACTAGAAATGTCCCCTAAGGACTTGAAGGATGGTTAGAGGATATTAGAGAAATAAACATCATAAATAGCTTAAAGGCTTCTAGTATTCTTGCCAAGTCCAATAGAAGATTTATTTTCCACAATGAATTTTGATAGGAAATCCATAAGAAATCACTCCAAACTATAGAATTCAAAAGAGGAAATTCTTTATATCATTCAAGTATTCACTCATTTATCCCAATAACAACTTTGAAAGCTCATTGCAAATTTGCAATTGAAATTTACTTTGTAACTGAAGCAAATGATAGGAGTGGTCAATGGTAAATGCACTGGTGGAAAAGGTGGCTAAGTACACCAAATGAGAACACCAAGCAGTGACAGGTTACACCAAAAATTTCAATTTTTTGGTGTAATCCGTCACTGCTTGGTGTTCTCAATTGGTGTACTTAGCCACCTTTTCCACTAGTGATGGTGTTAAGGTTACCTGTATTATGTAAGATTATATTACAGAAATAAACTGATATTTTATCATAATATTGTAGTACACTTTGATACATTCCAACGCACTTTACGGTTTTCAATTCTGATCATTTTTGATTTCACAATGAATTTTCAATGTGTTTAGAAAAACTCCTTACAAGGAGAAATTTGTTAACTGATACTGGAATTTTTGAAATTCATGATTAATTCATATAATATTCAAATACTATTTTTCAATATATTCTGGAGTTATTTTTCTTTTGTGGATGTGATCCAATAAAAAGACAACGTGGTTTATTGATAGCTATGTGCCTTATTGTCACAAGTGTGGGTTGTCCTACCTTGTGTACTTGTCAAAATATTGAATGACGCTGGTCTCTCAAGTTGGCTAGGCATGGTAACACCCACCACAATTTCAGAATCAGTACATACTCCTTGTAACAATTTCACATGCTGCAACTTTGACCCAGCACCAAACATACTTATGTATCTGAGCCAATGCAATAAAACCAGGGTAAAACTCATGTGAAATATGTAAATCAATGTACAGGATGGATGGTTACATATCACCTGTATTTGTGTACAGGACAAGGCCGTGAGCCCAGAGAACAGATTTTTGAAGTACTTATAACACTACTAGAAAGGCCAATCCCTTACTACTAGAGAGAGAATCAGGCCAGGGAAAAATTTGCCCCTGGGCTTGGATTATATTTTATTGATAGTGTGGAGTTCCTTCAAAGTGCTCAAACCACAGTAGTAGACAAGGTAACGGTGGCAGAAACCATGCAAATTTCAGGTTTGGATGCTAAGAGTAGTGGTAGAAAAGCTTTACAAAGTTTGGATGCCCTGCAAAGCTAGTGCAAAGGCATCCCAAAAAATTACATTTTTAGAGGAAGTCTAGAATAGAGGAAGTGTGAAGGCATAGAGTGGCCACTTCCTGACCCTAGAGTCTTTGCTTAACCCCTAAAGCATTTGGCCATAAAATCCCAAATTCTGCCACAAATCTGCCCTGTTTTAGTTCAAGGTAGAATTATTCAAACTTGAACGTATTTAGGAGAATCTAACCGTAGGATCTAGTACCTAACTTGTACATGTATGCGTACACAAAATTTTAGACTGTAACTCCTCACCGTTTGGAAGATCATAAGGTTTGAACTTGAGTGAAAAGTTTTTTTAGGTCCTGCCCGGCAGGGACAGCCACACTTTGGAGAGTAAAACAGTCCATTTTTGAAGATCGCATGGGTGGAGGCTCTTCACTTTTGGATTCTAAAGTGAGTTGGGAGTATGCTCAAAAAAATTGAAGACAATACAACACACAGAAGCATTGGAAAACCACATTTCCAGCGACGAGAGTCAAATGAAATGCATATACACTGGCACTTTTTCCACACTACAAATGCCTAAGGAGATCATCAATTTTTGGGAATCCGAACGGTGTGTACATGCATTTGTATGGAAAAGAAATTGTAGAAAAAAGAAATATAAAAAATATATAAATCCAAAATAGATATGAATTTTACAACATATACTGTGGTTTAGGAGGAGAAAATGGTGAAGGAAAAATGGGTGATGAAGGTGACCCAATCACTGTTGATCTGTCTTGACAGTTTTTATAAAACTTGAAACTTTGACTGAGTATATCTCAAGATCCGTACGGTCAAAGTTTACAAAACTTGGTACGTAGACTAATTGGATGACTCTAAACAAGATCCTACGGTTGGATTTTTCAAAATCAAGTTAAAAAAATATTGTGAAACGATTTCAGAAAGGATCATTTGGAAGTCACTGTAGACTTTCACAGATTTGGTACACCACTCCCATCAACCACAAACCTGCCCGAGCTGCCCTGAATTGAATTTTGATCTTTAAACACCAATTATTTCTTAACTACGGGCCCGATGGAAGTAAAATTTGGTCTTGCTAGAAAGATATGACAATTTCCCATGCTGTGCCAAAGTTACAGCCACATCCGATAAAATTTGACTCATAGGGAGCCTGACCGGACCCTAAATCATACCAAAACTGTTGAGTTGATGCTTTAGGGGTTAATGAGCAGTTCGATTCCTAAAATTGGCAGTAGATGTCAAGAAAAAAAAGTAATAAAGAACAAGTCGATGGTCTCAAGGTGTACATGAATCGCCCGTGCGGTGGCTGTCATGATTTACAAATGTAGGAAAAAAAAGAACCACAGGCACGGTACAACTGCGCGCTAGCAGGTTTGGCGACTGCCCCGTAGGCAAACTACCAGGCTTGGTGTTTGGTGAAATCAACGCCCATGGGGTTAAAAAGCGCCCCTTTCATGCTTGAATATGCGGGATACCGCATGGTTCGTTGTGCAAAGATCCCCCCCCGCGGCCACGTACATCCAGATGGCCTGATCTATGTAGGATTCAAAGCAAATCTGATCTTGTAACCGCGCATGGCGGGTGCGCTCTTTGCTTGTCTGTTAAGCTTATCTACGGGATCTTAACATTCACGACTCCGTCTGTGCAACTAGAGGTCCGTTGCTATCGTCGATGCCTTCTCTCACCTCCGCCTTCCACCGGTGTCTTCACCCCCACTCAATTCCCTCTCATCATTCATTGATCACCTCATCTCCATGTCCCATGAGCTGTGAAGTTGTTGTGATGTTGGGGTACTGTAGGCATGTGACTATAAATAGGAGGATACTACTAAGTTAGGATTATATAATCCTCTCTGTAGATCTTGAATGACTTATAGGTAATTGAGATTTGTAGAGAGAGCATGGAGAGCTGTTTGCGAGGGCGAAGGCGAGGTTTGCAAAAGTGCTCTTGGTGTTGCCCATCAACGCAGATTAGTCTATAGGGAGGGGCGTAGCTGGAAGGCCTAGATTTGGGGACAGTGTTGTAAGGCTACAGAGGTGGGCAGAGGTTCATGACTGCAAAAAGCCCACGACCCCATTATAGGACGGCCGGCTGAATGTTGACTTATCGAAGGTGACTCTGGGAGCTTATTTGTAGGTGCACTCGAGTAGAAGAGCCCCCTCCAATTGGGGGAAGCCTGCGGTAAATTGTCCACTACAACTAGAAATTTGATTCTTCACCACCAGTAGGTCCGAGACTTAGTGACAGTTGTCGGTTTGTGCAGGTGCCCTCAAGCGGAGTTGCTGTCCTAACGTCCCTATCTATGAGCTTTGACCTTCTACCCGGAAGATCCACTTGGTCGCCTCTTCCAAGGGCACCTTCACGACCATTAACAACCTTCCTTGGACCTGTCTAAGTGCCGCCAAGTACCCCTCTTGCCATTTGCTGAAGAGCCATGTCACCTTTTTTGTACTCTTTGTGCTCCATGCTTGTCCTTCTTTCTCTAGTGTTGTTCCTTTACAAGCTTGCGTTGCTCTTTGCAAGCCGTTTTTTTGTGGTTGTAGTTGCTATAATTTTTTTTTAAAGCCAGGAGGTCTTCCATTCCTCTAATGTAGTCTCGTGAGGTCAAAATCTGGCTCTGCAAGTAGTCTAGTAGAGGCCATAAACTAATTCCAGCCAAGAAAAGAAGAAGGATACTAGTTTAGGTAAGCACAAAAACTAACTTATGTCTCTCTCATTGTTCCTTTCTATCTCTTCCCTAAAAGTATGATCTATGCTCACATATTACTCACTAGAATCATAGTTACTCTGATGTGAGTTTGGAACATCAACGTAGTAGTGTATACTTCATGCATGTAGATGTGACTGGCATACATGGTGCATGAACCATCTCTTTGTTGTGCACATGGCAAGGAATCGCAACATTGTACGACGTTGGCACTTGTAGGAAGAGAATCTACCAAGGCAGCGTGCAAGCAAGTGGATTTTGTCCCTAGTCGGTGAGAGCTCGCGAGAGCTAGTCCAAAAGGATGTGTGCTAACAAAGGAATTGAGTTGCGGCCCAACAATCCACGTTTCCAGCCTGGGCAAAGACTCACCTCGGCGGTTGGAGTAGTCGCACTATGATGTAAGTTGTCCCTCCGATGTGAGAGTCGCCGTTGTTGCGCCCTAGTTTGACGTCAATGGAGCTGATTGTCTTACTTGAACTTGCATAATCAAGTTGAGTTTCATTTAGTAATAGTTTCACAAAAAATATTTTTTTAGTATTCTCTTACAGATGTTGGAGTTGGTGGTGCTCTCCCGTGCCTGGACTTGGTGAATGGAAGCCTGCAGTGAGGCTGCTTGTCGTCGCAGCTATGCCAAAGCTCCCTTGGAGCTCCCCTCAAATATTCTCTGGTATGTCACCTCTTCTTTCTGAGTTGCGGTCTATGCAGGCAACATAGTCACTTCTAGAACTTGGCATGCATAGTTAGATCATGTATCAGTCTAGTTTTGATTATGTGATGCTCACATTGATTTTTTGGATTGTTGTGGCTCACTGTAATTACTCAAAAGGCTGTGAGAGATCTAGCAGCGTAGGCGCCCCCCGACGCAATAGTATTGTCTTACCTCCAATCGTTGCTCTAGTTGAACCACTGTTGCTTTAGCCCTTATTGCTGGAGCTCTCCTCCTCCTTCAAGTTTGCGTCCCCCTTTCCTGAAACCCTCGTTAAGGCACTGTGCTTGTTGTCACAGCTTGGCCATGTAAAGCCAAAATCGAAGTTTTCTTGAAGCCAAATCTGGTGTTGCTTGGACCAAGTGTTTTTTCCAATGCTTGTGTGATCCATTCACAAAGATCAATCTTTTGCACCTTCTTACCTTTAATTGCTAGAGTCTATAAGTCTCTTATTTGTTTGAAAGCTAATTTGAATGGCTTGAAACAAGAAACGTATAATGGCTACAAGGCATAGGATGTGTATGCAGGCTGGGTTCTTATGTCTAGGCTTGAGTTCATGGCTAGTGTTACCATCTCAAATGTTACATGTGAATTATGGCAATTAATGAGTGTCTCTTCTCTTGATCTATTCCTATTGTTTTCTTCAGAGTCCCAATGAAGCGTGATATCCATGACTAAAAAAGCCACTTTGTCATCCAAACATTTGATTGCATAGCCATAACAACATACTCTTCACAATTTTTGACATAATCTTGCAAGAAATAAGACCCCTTTATAATGTAGAAATTTGATATCTTGCCCCCCATGAGCATTGATGTAGGACAAAACTGATAAGTACTCCCTTTGAATTGGCTCTATTAGATGCATAGTTTTTGAGTCCACCCTAGCTAAAACAATAGCTCCTCCACTCATATTAGCTTGTACCCTACTCTCATTACAATGCCATATGTGTAAAAGAGGATATTTGAAGGTATTATAGAGGTCCTTCAAATTTTGGTACAAAGTAGACATTGTTGTTGGGCACAAGCCCCTTGCTCATGCAACTTCTATTGACTGACTTATTCTAGAGGCTATTTTAGGATGTCAATTGTAGAAATCCTTAAGCTAGGCCCTACAAGTGACTCATAGAATACTCCAAGAAGTCTTCCTACTTTGTATAGTTTGAGTCACCTTCAATCCTAGTTGAGCTAGGGTTAAAGGGTGCTTCAAATCTTGTTTTTTGAGTAAATAGACTATTAATTTTTTTTCCCCATCCTCTTGCAAAACTAATTTGGCTCTCTTCTTTCTACCCAAAGTTATGCCATAGTACAAGTGATCTCTAAGTAAACTTGTTGGAATTTTTGGCCTACATCTCAACATCATCTTTTGATCAGTAATTCCATCCATAGCTGATCTCAATTCTCAATTTGTCCAGTTTCCATTTGCTTCTAGTAAGCCCTCCTTGTTGTGTAAGAAGTGCCCCCTTCACAGCTTCTCGGAGCCCTCTCGGCATTTGCACCTTCACTGCTTCTAAGAGTCCTGTCAACATTTGCAGCCTTCCTTGAGAGATTGTCATTTCTCCCACCTCCATCCTTGCTAAAATCACTCTGTGAACACATTTGGAGCACCCCTCATACTTGACTTCCTTCCTCTTCCACCCACCCCTTGTCTATGTTGATTTGTAATACCACAAGATTTCAAATGCACTGCAAGTGTAGAAAATCTTGTACCTCAGGCTTCTAATCCAATGTTCATATTGTAGCATGAAGTCCTTTTACTCCATGCACTCTTGTAGTCCTTGCCCATAGCCATATTGTAAAGAAATCTCATGTGAAGACAAAGAGTTTGGGTTTTCTGCACTACATCCTCGTCACTCATGAAGCCCTCTCACTGTATAGGAGATCCGTTCCAAAAGCCTACTAAACGGTTTTGAACCCGCTCAATTTTTGCTACTGTTACTTTATGACTACCTTTTGGGAACGACGCTAAGTAGAATATGTGTTGCTGAATAGAGCTAGCCATTCCTTGGATTTCCATCTCGCTCTTCTACTCTAGGTAGAACTCCTGTCACAATGAAGCTTCATTGTGCAAGTTACTTTGAGCTTAGTGAATGTAGAAATCGCAAATCCTTTGTTGCAGATGAACAAATGCACACCGACCACTCCATAGCAAGTTCATTGCGGTGATTCCATGGTTCAAGGTTTTTTGCATGTTTCCGCTATGAGGGAGACCACACTAAGAACCAAAGCTCTACCATGGTATCTTTGATTCAAATTGGACCACAAACCTTGTTTGCACTTATGAATATATAACATCGCATGTAGTGGACAACGTAGTGGAAAATTTTCTTGTTGCACTTGCAACTACTATCCCTACACAACCGGACCTGCTTATAATGTTGTAGCTAGTATACTCAATGTTGTCGATGCGTTTGTCATCGACAACAATATTCATGTGGAAATCATGTTTGCTATAACATATGCATGAATATGTACACAAGGTTCTTTATGAATTCTACCATAATCTTCTTCTCCATTAAAACTTAGCATGCTCGATGAAGCTACTGTTGTGCCATCACTTGAAGCGGTTGCATAAAAGTTCATTACATCATTACAACCCAACACGCCTTTGCATCTAGGCTCATTTTGGAGCACAATTTTCCAAGATGGATCACTTGTATCGGTCATAAACAAAATTGAGAAACATCTGACAAAGATACAAATGCATTGAACCAAAGTCCTTCATTGGAGCCATAGAAAACACTCCAAAATTTACAAGGAGTCCTTCTTCACTGCTGCTTAGTTCATAAAGAAAGCCATATAGGTCCGTACTCAAATTCAACTCTTGGCTAGAGATTGTTGTGGTTAAAGGAACATGTCTAACACTTTATTGAAGAAATGGTCTTTCAATGATAAGCCTTTGCATTGGCCATCCTCCTTTTAATGCTAGAGGGTAGCATTGTTTGCAAGGCAACCCTCTAGCATTAAAAGCTGTCTTTTATATTCTTTCTTGAATTGCACTTTGAGTGTTTGATCTAACTTGACTTACACTATACTTTTAGAGTTTAATGTTTGAGCATGGAAAGAATTCTTAATATATTTGAATCTTGCACAAATCTCACAAAAAGTATCCAACATAATGTTTGCCGCCTACATTCAAATTTGAATGAACAGCTGTTATGGTCTATTGTGTGTTTTCTATATTTTGACATAAGCTATTTTTATATTTCTTATATTTAATTATGATGCCTCAAAAAAAAAATTGCTATCCACTTTGTTGAAAATAATTATGAATGTCAATTATAGAACTGAGAAGAAATGAAAGTCTAAAGAGAGATTTGCTCTACAGCAAATGAAAAATCAAGCAACTGAGACAATATGATTAATGCTTCATGCAAGCATGCTTATTATGTATCTCTTTTGATTTTACATTGGGTAAGGAATGTATACACAAAATTTTGAGGTGTGCAAGGTTGCTAAATCTCAAAGTTATCAGACATGGAAAATGCAAGAATTAGAGACTACAAAAGGAGAGAATTTATAAGCATTTTGTACTAGATTATACATCTCAGTCCAACATTTGAATTTTCTTCATCTAGTGACCTCGTTTGAATCATTTTATGCAATTTCTAAGAATTTATAGAAACTATTTACCATAGCAAAAAAAATAGATTGAGCAATAATATACAACTATAGGTATTAAAAAAACTATGATCTAAATGTCGAGTCGAGTATACACGGCAATACATCCTAAGTTATACCAACTTGCAATCTTGTTTGCAAGTGAACAACTGATGATCATAAGGGCTTCTTTATACTAAGAAGCTATCTTAGAAAAGTGACAATTATATATAAAGAAAATTAAGGCTATTATTGATTTAGATCAAGTTGTATTTGAAAATTGACTTTATCCTTCAAAAAATTATCAAAGGAGCCTCAAGGAAAAAATAATATAACAAACATTTTCTTTCTACATAGAATAAAATTTGTCTCAAAGAGATGTAACCCAAAATTTGAACTTTTTGGAATACTTCAAAGAATTGGGTTGGATGCATATAGTAGAGAAGCCATGCTTAAAATAACTAAAAATGTATAAAATGTAGAAACAAGATCTTTTCAACTTATTATATATAATTATGGAATAATTTTATAGTTCTAAATTTAAATCCATTTATAGAATTTCAATATATCTAAACTTTACTTTTTATAAAACTTATGTTTTAAATGTAAGCTCTACACTATTTTAAAATAATGAATTCATGTAAAGCTTACATCTCGTCTTGACTCTTAAATACATTTCTAAAAGGTAATTTTTATTACATCTCTTAAAACATATATTTAAAGAATGTTTTTTAATAAAGTTATAATTACCATGGTCTAATTATGCATTGGAGTTTGATTTAATTCTTGTCTTGAAATTGAATTTTGAAGTAAATTGTTTTGGGAATTAAGACTACAAACTCGAATGAATGATTTGGTCTTCTTTATGGACTTTGCTCACTTCACACTAATTCCAAAGGCCATGAAGTGGGGCCGGGACGT
The DNA here is from genome assembly GCA_014871385.1 of Ceratodon purpureus. Taxonomy (NCBI): domain Eukaryota; kingdom Viridiplantae; phylum Streptophyta; class Bryopsida; order Pseudoditrichales; family Ditrichaceae; genus Ceratodon; species Ceratodon purpureus. The sequence continues at coordinate 26,446,474 of CM026422.1, forward strand.
TTAGAAGGCTTTGGGACACTCGAAAATGGCATCATGGGCCATGGCTTTGAAGATGGCTTTGAAGATGGCTTTGAAGATGGCTTTGAAGATAGACAGCCTTGAGATATAAAGGATGAGTTATATCATATCTGAACCGTCAGCAGTGAGCAGGCTACGTGACACGAAACTAGACATCAAAGTGGTCCAAATGGCCAGCATCCTTTCACAGCCGCTCTCAAGCTTACAACCCCTCTTCGCTGCCTCTTCACCACCTCCATCATCCATGGACAACATCATGCATGTGGCTGAAGCATCGTTCACCACGGTCCACTTCCATCTGTAACATGGAATTCCAAGGTAATCACATACTCAGCAATATCAGCATTCAGCACTGCTTCCTGCTCTGAGCCCAAATTATGAGGCACATATGCAAATGATCCTTCTTTCAGACTCACACTGCGGAATTGTGCGAAATTGCAGCAGTGGTTTTTGTCTTTATGATTCCACCTGCTCGGCACTGCTTTAGTGTTTCTGCAGGTAATGTTTGATAATACACTCATAAGTTTTAGAAATATTGGATAATATATCCAAACAGAGCATGAAAAGTATTTGTGATATTTGATTATGGTAAACAAGGTTTTGAGAAAAATTTCTTCTGATATTTCAAGTGGAAACATTCCTTCCCTCCAAATCAAGGTGTTTGTAGTTGTTGGGATTAACGGCGATGGTATCGAGACATGATGGTACTGGCTGGTCTCGCTCACACAATCTGCCTGTAGGTGGTCAAGCCTGCTTTGGTAATCAAGGTTGAAGGGACAGCCAAATCAACGCAACAAAAACTGTGATAACGGAGACGCAAATATTCTCAATACAACAACAGGAACAAACAGAGTTCGTGATGGACAATATTTGCAGTTTACAGTTTAGCAATGCAGGAAGACGCCATTTAAAGACAACAGGACAGTCATTTCATGTAACCACTGAACAATTGATGTTCAGTATCATTGTCATTCACGGCTAGTTCCACATCTCAACAGAGGTGAGTGGTTGAACCATGGTCATGGTGCATGGTGTAAACAACGACGTCTCCTGGAGGCACCCAGGAGAAGCAATTTCCCAAAATTTGGAATGGATCACCTGGGCATGATCATCGGAGAGCCAGGGATTGACTGGGTTTGGCACAGCTATAATCAGCCCCACATCTATTTCAACACTCTCCTCAACACCGCTGGCTCCATCTTGTTCCACGGCTTTCTCCATGCATGCAAAGCAGTCCGGAAGCGGTGGCTGAGTGTGCGATTAGCTGGGCTTCCTCGTAGTCCTCGCCATGCGCACACATTTGATCTTCCATGGAGCCAACGTTCTCTGCATGTCAACTTAAATATCCACAATAGCACTCTCTCATACTGGTGGCTAAGCCTTTTGAGGCCAGCAACATGTAATAAACCAACTCATGCAGTTGCAAACTCCACTCTTCCGTCGTCGCCAGAGCTTGTGCTTACTCATGTTTGGAAAAGTAAAAGCAACAAATGGGTGCAAGTACACCCAGCTGAGAAGGCACCAGCAGCAGCACGTCCTGCACCCTTGCGAGATACCTCAGCGCTGCAGCAACCTAGACAACAACAACAGATCAGCTATAGGCAACATGTGTGGTGCGCAGACGGGAAAAAGATAACTCTGAAACCAGCCATGACAACCGAGGCTAATGAGGGGTCCAAGTTTCTGCAGGAGATGGGACTGAGCAGCCAAGCGCAGTGCCAAACATGGGATCTTCTTTGGGAAAGGGGAAAGTCAAAACAGGTCTCTCATTTTCTGTGGCAAATGCTGACCAATAACTTGGAAAACTGCCCCCGAGGCTCAAGCAGTCGAAAGTGCGCCAGGTGTGTGATGTGTACTGAACATGCTGTAGTAACAATTCGACATTGTTTGTACGATTGCCCGCAGGCAAAGGTAGTCTGGTCACGAATGTTGCGATTTCGACGGCACCTGGGCATTACAGAACCGCTTTCTTGGAGGCGGATCCTTTTGGGCTCTCCTGAAGTACTCAAAATCCACAAGCTCATCAAGATCATATCCTGCGGCACATCCGGCAGCACAACATCCCCAGTACAGCAGCAGCAGCAGCAGCAGCAGCAGCAGCATGGTCGACGCATTCGCAGAAGACTTGAGCTTGCGGCTCCGACATACCTGTGGGAACTCACTCGAGCCTTTACTTTGTGGCACATTTGGTTAGCTAGACGTGATTTTGTCCTTCGCCGCCGGGCATCTCCAGTCAATGTGGTCGTTCTGAGGATTTGGGATGAGCTGTTGTCTTCAGCTAAGTTGGTGCAAAAGGACATCTTTGCGAACTCGCTTAAGCAGGAGCAGTCTGAAGTAGTACAGCATTTAAACGACATTTTTTGGTATTGCTACCACTTCCAGAACACTCTCTTCACAAGAGATTCAAAAGGGAATGTGCAATGGAATGCTGAACCCCCTTCGTGGCTCCTTCATGACTAGTAACGTAACTACATAAAATTAAGTCCGTCAAAGGCAGGCACCATGTCACCCGATTTGTCACCCCACCTAAACTACTTGCTCCTCTCTCGAGCCTATACATCGACCAACCTCTCTTCTGTTTAGTACCAGCTTGAGGAGATCAGGTGTAACTGCATTTAGTTCTAAGATAAAGAGAGGTGCTCCAGGTCTTCGCAGCAAGACCATCCATTGTAACGTCCTTCACAGCTACCAGAAGAGACAACCCAATTGGAAGTCCAACTTCGCAGCAACAGTGCACACAAAATTCCACCATAAGTTAACGACCGGTATAAGTTACACAATTCAAAAGAAACTGTAGGAAAACGATGACTACATCTGTTATGCCTTTCTCTGTGAAAGTATAAATGTTGAGAGACCGCATGCAAATCACAATAGCATTTGGTCCTCTTCGGAACTGCAATGTTTTGCCCTTGAGGGAGCACAAGAAATTATGTAATAATTAGCAGGAGCTCTGCAAGCCAAGGACGAAAAAAGCCCACTAATTCCATACTAATTCTAGGTTGGGATGTTAAAAAACATTTATTCCAGGCCCCTTTCGAAAGCACCAAATTTTGCAAAGCAGCTCAATTGCTAGTAATTGAATTACTCCATTCAAAGTAAGGGCTTTCATATCAATTATAATTACTTAGCCATATTGGCATGACAAATAAACAAAGAAATGTACTAAACATGACATATTCTTCAACCAAATCGTGGTTACTATAAATTTGTTTTGGAAACTTATAGTAAATAACATCGTTACGTGGAAGGATTTCATTTGACTTTTTGGATCAGTTTAAAACAATCCACCTTCACAAACTACAGAAAACTACATGCAGTTACAGCTCAAGCTTGGCAAATCCAGAGCCAACACTTTCATTGCATGACATTACTGCATTTGAGTACTAAGTGCAATATTGCTACAAACACCAATGTTGATGCAGTCGACTGTAATGCCGGTAAATGGGCAATTTCTGTTTAGATGAAAGGTTACTTCTACTAGGAAAAACCTCAGGAAAAATGTCTGGCTCAACAACAACCGCACAAACTTGATGCACGCCAGAACCACCATTGGTGACTCTATAAGAGTCTTGTTTCAACACCTGAACTAACCAAATGCTCTTTTACACTTGAAATATTTACCTGCAATTCCACGCATTGCATCCAGTAAGAGATACAAATATAACATCCTCTCTATTAAGAGTAAATCTCCTGAAATGTAGGGTTTGTTGACCTGAACACAAAAGCCCTAAAGCCTATCCTGTAGCATATTAGTAAAAAATGTTTTGGGCACGTTTCCTCCATCTTATCTTGGAAAATGCACATGTCATGAGAAAATATGAAACTAGAAAACATGTTATCAAGAACTAGATCATAATCTTCTTCTGTCTCAATGGTCATGTCACTTAACTAGACAGAATAGCTAATAGACAAGGTCACAATTGGCAAAAAGCCTACGCCAAATTGTTAAGCGTACAAAAAGTTATCGAATTTCATATTACGAGGCCCCATATTCTGGATCAAATCATACCCACTAAGCAACAGAAAGCTCAAGAAACTCAATGCTTAATTCATTTAAACAACTCCGATTACTTACCTCCCTTCTGTGGAAGATCCCTGCAGCCAATGCAGCGGAAGCTCTAGTTTCATGGAAGACCTCTGAAAAGTGCTCTGGACTGCCGGCACCACTACTAGCAATAACTGGGATAGTGACAGCGTCTGATATGAGTTTCACAAGATCAATGTCGAATCCTTGACCTTGACCTGCGGACAGAAAAGCAACATCAGCACCATGATAATAGGAGGGAGAGAGAGAAGACTCTTCTGACCATAAAAACAGAAGTCATACCATCACAGTCGATGCAGTTCAGAAGAATTTCTCCAGCACCAAGATCCTGCACTGCTTTAGCAAGCTCATAAGCACCTATGGGTCTCATTTCACGGCCACCCTTAACCTGGCACACATCACATTGAAATCAAAACATAAAACACATAATAATCAAAACCAAATTTGCGGATTCATTTCCAAGACACTAGAATTCGAAAGCATGCAGGGGGATCACAAGAACTAGTACCGTGCACTGATACCAGGCAAACCTTTCTCCATTTGGACCTGTAATACAATACATACCGATGATCACAACGATGAGGCTTCAAAATGACTTGTATCGTGTGATGTAAAAAAGGGTGATACCTTAAAGCTGGTCATTGGATTCAATTACAAACGACATACATACCCACAAATATTCTAAAAGAAAAGATACCTGGTTGCTGAACTTCAACAGTTTTATAGGGAACTTCCGAAGGATCTTTCACGTAAACCCTCTTTGGATCTATACTGACAACCACAGCCTGTACATGCCAGCAATGTCAGCGTCTTAGCTGGTAGCCAGAGTCTGCCTATTGACAATCTACGTAATATCTACCATCATACATTAAACTTAAGAGATTTGATTTAAGACCATACATCTCCCTCGTATGCAACTGCACCTATTGCATGAAGATGTCACATATAACTTGATCAACAAAATAAGTTTCATGCCATAGATAATCCAAAAAGTAAAAGACGTAACGATGTAGATGCAAAGTGCCTCAAGAACGCAATGGCGGATGCACTCAAGTATCAAGAACTAGGAAAGAAAATCACAACATACTGTACCTGATTTCCATAAACATACGATATCTGCTCCAGGCTGCTCTTGCCTGTTTTGACCTACACAAAGTGCAAACGCAAGAGTTAAAACAAAGAGCCGTCATCCTAGCGTAGCTGACATAGCTTTGGAGGCTTTCACAAATTAGAGTATCTCATTAATTTCAAACCGCTTCTGCAACGCACTCACATCTACATCGTCAAGAAACATCTTCACTCGAACTCTGGAAGTAAATGATGCACACTACGACTGCAACTTAATTCACAAGCACTGTTTATGAAGCTTCGCAATCATATTCAATGCTGCATAAATAGGACGACCTAAGACTACAAAAAGATCAGGCCCATTACCCCTGAGCGGATATACTCCTCAGCAGCATAAACAGCATCACTTCCGATGGAGATTTTGTCAGCGCCAGATCTGAAGTACTCAGAAGCCACTTCCAAGCACGAATAAAACCTGCTCGTACAAATTGTGAACATACCAGTGAGAAAATCAAACCAATTCGACGTTGCAACAACGAAAGGCTAGGTCGTGACCTTGTGCATTTGATACAATAGCCGTACAGCATTTTGGCAGCTTAGCTCCCTTTCAAGGCTAGTTGAAGATTCTTTTCGTGATTCCGATCCGTCATTTTCACCTATGACAGACTCTTTTCAGGAGTTGGATTGGTAATTTGCGTTCTCATAAATCTTGACAATATAGTCGGGGGGGGGGGGGGAATCACAAACTTGGATCCCAGTCAACGCTGCAAAGAGCAGCCTTCCATCAGAAAATCAGAGAGTCGATTCACAAACCTGCCATGGACATCAGTGAAGTCGGAGATTCCACCACCAACTGTAAGAGGTACAAACACTTGCTCAGAAGTTCGCTGAAGAACCTGCACCAGACAAGACGAGCGAATATTGAATTCGCAGGGAAACCCTGAAATAAAGTTGAAATCAAGCGCAAATGTAAAAATAGATATATTTTATATACCTCCAGCATTGGCATATCACCCAGAGGAAAATCTCGGAAACCAGTAATGTTCAGAAACGTGACCTGTCAAACAGAGATATTATTAAAATCAATATTCTGGTAGCACCAATTCAGAAACTTCAAAAGGCGTTCAAATATTAACAGATTAGAGTCATAACAACATCCTTGCAGTGAACTAGGCTGCCCCTAAAAATCATCATAGAACTCACTGGTTACTAAAACAAATTCTCCATAAATTTCAGTATGAATGAGAGAAGTAGGAAGAAGTTCTAGAATTTACTAAGACTTACTTCATCTGCCCCTTCTTTGAAATAGCGCCCAGCAAGTTCCACCGGTTTCCCAAGATTTCGGACCTGAACAATTTCCAAATTCAAGGATCTTTTCAAGCTCACCACCCAAACTGGAGGTATAAGTGTAAGAACGGAACACAAGTTTGATTCCACTACAAGACGAATCCAATGTCCACAGGCCTGTGTTAAGATTTTTTTTATAATGGAGGCCTATCCATTGAATGTGATGTGATCTTGATCTAGTGAGATATCGTAAACTTTACAATGAAAACTTCAGGACATATAGCAAATCTTTCTCAAACAGACCCAAAAAATGAATACACCCAAATCTGCATATAGACACAACTTCACCAGGGCATATCTCTCACCTCACGTGCAGAGGACTGTTCTCGTACATCATACTGATCACCTTTAGTCACAACAAGGTCCCCTGTGTCATTACTTCGCACATCAAGACATGCAATAACCTGCCATCATATGCAACAATGGTGAATAAACTTTCAAGAGTTGGGATCACCAAAGAAACAGCTGGTGATCTCTGTACACAAAACCCCTAAAATTGTTTAATATTGAAAACAGCTTCGACGTTGAGCACCCCCAGAACAGGTTCCTGCGTCTTTACCCGTTTTGCAAGTGCAGTAGCTGGCTTATTGACACAATCGTTTGCCAGACGTTCCACATCCTGGTGATGTAAAATAAACACATGCAGTAAGGGATTGATACTTCTTACATAGAACGCATAGACCTCGCCAAAATAATGCAACGTCTATCACATGAACAATATGTGCGAGCAAACAAGGACGTCCGTTGCAACAAGTAAATAAGACAAATAACCCAGAACCTGTGCAGCTTTAGAGTGGCTTCCTCCAAGAAACCTTCGAATAATGTCCAAGCCTACGACTGCAAACCCATACAAACAACCCCACATTGCAAGAATACAGTCACCAGCATATCGAGTACCGACAGGAAGAGATGTTTTTGAATTTAGAAAAGCACATCAAATATAATGTTTTCTAAAATATACTTTGCTGGATCGATGCTATGGGTATCCTACCACACCAGAACTTCCACTCGCACTCAAACTTCGAATGCACAAATACAGTAAAATATTTTCTATAGTGTTAAACTATTTACAAAGCCGGTGGTAAGGTTATAATGGAAATCGGACAAAACACACTAAAGCCGAGTGTTCTGGGCGCCTTGGAAATCCATCCACGCATGCATGCTGAGATATTCTAAGGTGGCCTGATACCCAAGAGAGATGAGGAAGTCTTACCACCACTTTTCTCTGGATGGAACTGAACTGCATAAACATTACTCTTTCGAACAGCTGAGATGAAATCAACCCCATAATTACTGGTCGCTAAGACCCAATCCTTGTTTTCCTCCGTCTGCACAAAGCAAGCCCAATTACCAATCCTTGGTAAGGGAACAAATACACAAGCCGAATGTGTTGCAATCCTAGTCCGAATTTAAGCCAAGAGAAACATTTTGATAACTATGCTACTCAATCAAGAAATCGGAATTCAATGATGACAAAAACAGAACCTTCACTTGAGAACAATATGACCAGGGTGAAAACAATATGACCACGTACAGGAGTAGCTCGATATGAGTGCACAAAGTACACGTGACGGCCGTTAACACCTTCTATCAAAGAGGCAGACGGCTGCTGAAGCTGCAGTCCGTTCCATCCAATATGCGGCACACATAGTCCCGTTGAAGAGTCAAAACGACCAACCACACCTGGTATTACGCCAAGTCCGTCTGCTCTGCACCCAACCCACTGACCTGCCTTAGTACGCATCAAATTTTCTGGGTAAATTAGTCAATACCTTGATACCCAAGACATCTGCTGTAATAAATTATAGATTATCAGGAATGGAAAACCTGTTCAGAATTGTGCAAAATCTAACCTTCCCCTGAACACAAACAGACACAAACAGAGAGGAACAGACGAACTCTAACCTGTACAGGAATATGTGCAAAATTTAATCGGCTTGAATATCAGTGCGATCAAACATTACAAGACAATCAGTACAAACAGAATTTTCATGGAGCATATCAATATCTTAAGCTACAAAAGATTAATCCACACCAAGTGCAGCAGATTTTTGCTCAAGCATATTAATTACATCCCATGTAAAGGCAGGCTGCTGAAAAGAGAAACAGTACCACAGTCGCCCTCCTCACTGCGCTCAAATAAGAGCTGCAATCCCAGACAGATACCAAGGAATGGCCGATCTTGTTTGATGTAAGATATAAGCGGCTCCGCCATCCTGGTTACACGCAATGCGGAATAATTAAATTGCAGTGTGATTGTGTTATCAATGTCATCAAGCATCTAGTGCAGTCTAGCCAGGTATCTTGACGGCTCCTTTCCTGACTCAAAAAAGGTGCAGAGTAGTATTCATACCCCAGATGAAAATGAAAACGTGACGGAGTGAAACTTCGCTAGCACAGCTTAATTCAAGAGCAGCTTGACACTCACCCTTTCGCATTTAAGACGTCCATGGCAGACTTGAAGGAGCCAACACCTGGAAAAATTAACCTCGTTGCCTTGTCAATATCTTGTGGCTCATTGACCTACACAGCCACACCATTCCCAGGTTACTTAATGAGAATCCAACAAATTCTCTCGAGAATTATGAGTGCATGAATTCAGCTTGGCGTGTGCAACAGCGGATGCTATTTGAATGGTGGCCACTCGCAGAACGAAGAGAGAAACCTCGCGAATTTTGAAGCCGAGTAGATGGATGGCATTCCGAATACTTCGCACATTCCCAGCGCCATAATCCAAGAGCGTAACCTCTGCAAGTCAGGAAGCAGTCGTCCCAGTTACAAGTGTTGCAAAAGCGGAGAAGAAAAGCAATTTGGGGATGTGTGTAGGTGTAGATCCTTGAAGTGGTACAGGTAGAGGGAAGGGAACAGTAGGAATCGAGGAAGGTGAAGGGACAAGTCACCATTGTCGGGATGAGGGTGATCGGAGGGGGAGACGTCCATGGCAGCAGAAGCAGAGGCAGAGGCCGAGGCCGTGAGAAGAGACGGCGTGCGGGTGCGAAGGGGGAAGCGAAGGGAAGAAGAGGGGGAGAGGCGCGAATTCCGTGCGGGGGCGGGGGCGGCAGCAAGCAAGAAGGGGGAGGCAGAGGAGGCAGAGGGGAGAGAATGAGAAGGGAGAATGAGGGGGGAGGATGAGGGGGCCAGGGCCAGAGCCAGAGCCATGGCAGTGGCCATGGCAGTGTCTTTTGGGGAGGGAGGGACGGGGGCAAGGGAAGGGAAGGGAAGGGAAGGGAAGGGAAGGGAAGGGAAGGCGGGGGGCAGGGTTTAAGCGGACACAGCGCGCACACACACACACACAGAGAGACAGACAGACAAAGAGAAAGAGAGAGAGGGAGAGAGGGAGGAGGGAGGGACAGGGACAGGGACAGGGACAGGGAGGGAGGGAGGGAGGGGCCGTGCTCTGTGCAGTGTGCAGTGTGCAGTGTGCAGTGTGCAGTGTGCAGTGTGGTTCAAGGGGCCCCCACCGCTAGGGTTTAAGGGTTTGGGATTTTACACTCACAAAAAGCCTTTGGCCTTTGGGACTTTGTCACTGCATGCCTCCTCTTCCCCTCTGCCATGTTCCACTTTCTATCAACAAGGCTTTTCTTCATGCTTCTCAATATAGGGTTGCCATACCAGCAAAACCTCCTACCAATATTAAATACATTGTTCTCGCTAGTATGCTTTTTTATATGAAAAATGGTCAACATGTAGCATATCATAAGTAGTAGTTGTCATTGTTGCTACAACCTTTGTTTTAAAGGCATTTTCTACAATACAAGGTTTTTCATGTATTCTTGTTTTGTAGTCATTTTAATAGTGTATTTGTGCGTCATTGTTAGGATCAAAACTACCTTTAGTTAAAAAGACTTCTTTCTTCTTCTTGGAAGCAAAAATTAGTATTCTTTTAAATTCGAATAAGCCTTAATTCTTATTGGATAAACCTCAAATCCTATTTTACAAAATGTATTCTTAACTACTAATAACTTGTGATGTTGTGTGCCACCGTCTTATACAATTGTAGTTGTCTTTGCATCTTAGTGCAATACTATTAGTTGTATCATTTTATTTGTATGACTTTGTAGTTAGATCGTAGATAGACCTCGATTTAATCATTTGTTTAGAGTTTGTTGTTTTGACATTCATATATCTATATTTATGTGAAATTGCACATCACTATATAAATCATTTTCCTACTTTTCCTATTGTGGTTTGATATCAATGCTATTGATGCTCCAGCAGTATGGCCTTTTAGTAAAACTTATCAAAACTCATCTTCATGGAATGTCTCGTACAGTAATTTGGAAAAAAGATATAAGGATTTATTTTATTTAGAAATATCGTAGCCTCTATCAGATTTTGTCATTAAATAATTAATTATTTTCAAAAAACAATCTTCAAATTTTTCAAACTATATAATCCAAAATCTTGCAAAATTACATGTGACAAGAAATGAAATTTTGAATAATTATGGATCCAAAGCATTTCCAAAATTACAACAACAAAGTGGTAAATTTTCAAAATATGACGCAATTATAAAGAAATATGAAACGTAAAAAAAATGATGATTTATTATTATTATTATTATTATAATTAAAGGGAAAAAAGGAAAAAGAAAAAAACTCTAAAAATATCATGATAAAATCTATTAAGGTAGGTATGCCAATGACCACACAGGCATGATTCAAAACCTTCCCAGTATAAATCTCGAAACTTTCAATCTCTCGAATTTGGTGAGACTGTAATACGTGAGATTGGGATTTACCTCCATAAACCACATTCAAAACTTTTTGACACAAATTTTTTTTATCGCATGTTAAAGAGAGAGAATTATAATCTGATCTGATATCTAGTGGCAACCCTTCACCGCACACTGTGCGGTATCTATTCCGGAGCGATATATGTTAAGCAACTTTTCATATCATATGTCTTCCCAAAGCACGTCAAATGTGAGCATGCTGTCCGGTTGTTGTGCGGTCCGTGGGCTGTGAACGGTCATTGGCATGCATACCTTAGTGACAAATAATAATAATTTCATTCCTACAAAGCTAAGATTTGGTAGAGGCTACGGTATGCGTGTTGGCTATGGTATGCATGCATTTATTTGAATCATAAAAGAAGCATGTAGATTCTCACTCTACATGCAAAGGAAGAGCCCCTCTTATAAAAAACAAAAATGTCACTAAATGAATTTCCATATAGCTTCAATCTAGCTATTAGTAAGCAATAGCAATCTAAACTTGTTGCGCAAGACAACTATTTCAAGAAGATGTTTGATAGTCCTTCTTGATTTCCTAAAAGTATTAAAGTTCTATGGGAGTTCTATCACCAAGGTAGGACGAACTTTAGCTTTACTCATTATTATTAAGAACAAATTTTATTATTCTTGTTGAATAAACAAATTTCATGAATGTAAAGTTTTTTGATATTTTGAAGGACCAAACTTTTGAAGGCTATATTCTCTAAGAGTCAATATTTGATGTAGTGAAAAGAAGTTTGGTCCTTTATATAAGTACGTCATTTTATAGAAATTATATAATAATAACGAGAAGTATTCTACGAGTAACTTAAGTTGAAATGGAAAGGTAGTAAAGGTAATTATAAGTTTAAGATGATGACAAATTTCATTTTATAATAAAAATCTTGCACTTAGAATCTAATAATGTCTTTGTAATTGTATTAGTAACTTTCTAACATAGTATAGGTGAGTAGTAGATATTTGCACGTAATATTGAATGAATGAAATCTTAGAGCTAGGATCAAGTGTTGATGTTAGAATATGTGAAGCATTAAAAGGATATAAAATTGGAATATTTGAAGGGAAACGTAGGGTGATGCAATAGTGGTGGCGTTAACGTTAGTTGTAAGGTGAATAGCATGGGTTGGATAGCATTTTGTGGTACAGTAGTGACATAATTTTGGTGGGGGTGGATGTGGTGGTGGTAGGATTGCGGTAGAGGAGCCTGCTCAAAATTCAGAAAGGATGGGAGAGGGAGAGGAACTTAACAACCCTCTCTCTCCCCCCCCCTCTCTCTCTCTCTCTCTCTCTCTCTGTGTGTGTGTGTCTCTGTGTTGCCCTGCTCGCCGCTGTGCGCCCGGCGTGTCCATCATCACCACCACCGTCTCCAGCACCAGCACCACCACCAGCACCAGCATCATGGCCTCCCGCCTGTCTCTCCGCCTGCACATCTGCCGCTTGCGCCCCCCCCTCCCCCTCCCCCTCCCCCTCCCCCACCGCCCTCTCTGCACATCTGCCCACGCGCACCCCTCCGGCCCCCGCCCCCACCCCCACCCTCATGCCTCCACTTCCTCCTCCGCTTCCACTCCCTCCTCCTCCTCTGGCGCCGCCAAGCTGCTCCCCGGCGCCACCCTCGCCACATTGCTCATGCTCGCCACTCTGCACGCCCGCCGCCTTTACGACGACTCCCACCTCCACCAACAGCGCGCTCAAGGAGCAGACCTGCAATTCCAAGGCGACTGGAAGGCCACCTTCTTGCAGGTTCTCCCTCCTTCCCTTCCCTCCCAACACATTCTTCCGTCTCTCTCTCTCTCTCTCTCTGCTCACTTCTCCTTTTCCTTCGACCACTACTCACAAACTCTGTGCGCTTCAGGTGCTGCCTCTACGTTTCCTTTCCAGGAGATGGGGCGAAATCACATCCATACAACTGCCACTTTGGCTTCGACCGTATGTATACGGTGGCTGGGCTAGAGCGTTCCACTCCAACTTGGAAGAAGCATCCATGCCGATCGAAGAGTATCCGTCGCTCCGTGCTTTTTTCACGCGCAAGCTCAAAGACGGAGCGAGACCGCTTGAAACGGGTCCCACTAATCTTATAAGTCCGGTGGACGGAGTTATCATTGGCTGTGGACAAGTTAAGGGTCCAGGCACTATGATTGAGCAGGTACTCCAATTGATTTCGACTGGTGTGTACAATCTACATGGATCGTAGTGCACCTGTTCCGCCCTTCACATACTTAGGGGATTTTAGAGAATGGCGACACCCAAATTCTAGTATCCACGAGATCAGCTTTTATTACGATTACTTTGCAGATGTTTCTTCACGCTACGGGTCCTCAACCTTGCTTGCTCTCTCATGGATCGGATTTTGAAACAGGTCAAGGGCTTTTCATATTCGTTGTCGGCCTTACTAGGAGCTCCTCCTCAGCTTTCAGGTATATACACCTCGCAGCGTTGCCTTCAGTTTTCAGGGCCTTGCTGTTCAGCATAACACGGAAGCACAGATACCATTCCGCGTTTATACTCTGAATAATCTAAATGATAGGTCTCTATACCAGGTGCGAAGACTACGAAGCTAAGCGAGGAAAATCAGACCCTGACGACAACAGCTACACAGACGGGTTCACCAATCTTGGAGGGGCCAAGGAGTACTTTGAACCCGTCGGATAGGTCATTGAAGGGTCTGTTTTACTGTGTGCTCTATCTTGGACCCGGTGATTATCATCGCATTCACTCTCCCAGTGATTGGAAGATTCGTTTGCGCCGTCATTTTGCAGGAAAGTTGTATCCAGTTAATGATCGGGCAGTTCGAACTGTGAAGAATCTTTACGTCGTGAATGAAAGGGTTATTCTTGAAGGCGAGTGGTCTCAAGGGCTTATGGCGATGGCTGCTGTTGGTGCTACAAATGTAGGATCTATAGAAATTGCGATGGAGTCTGAGCTCAAGACCAACTTACCGTTGTTAGGTCAGCAGGCACACTCCATTGTTAGTACACAGAAATATGGAATTGGTGGTGAAGGCCTTGGTGTTAAGGCTGGCGATGAGGTCGCAGTGTTCAACTTGGGTTCCACAGTAGTGCTCGTATTCGAGGCCCCAGTAATTGATGATAATTCCGCTAACCCCATTTTGCAGGAAGAGCAGTTTAGATTTTTGGTGAAAAAAGGACAACGTGTTAAAATGGGGGAGGCAATAGGGATGTGGTAGCCAATATTTGAGGAAACACAATTTGGGACGAGTCGGCAATGTTGTCCATGAACACTTAAGGTGGAATTCTGAGCATGCTGGTAACGATCATTGGGTTCATGTGCCTTAGCTGTTCTTCACTGCCGGCCACTGCTCTCTTAATCCATTTTCTAAGAACGTATTTACGAGAGTTGTCGTATGCACGATCTCTTCCAGCGAGGTGTTCAGTGAGGGTGCCACAGGTAGGCATCTAATATCCTCTCATATCGCTTCTGCAGTTGTTACGCAGGTCAATAAAGTACACTTCCTGTTACTGTGCACTCAGTTTTCTATCATGTGTATCTGGTTTTTTGCTGATTATTTCGATTTTTTATATTCTTGTGCAGCTCTCAGGATACGGTGTTTTGGTTAATTATGGGATAAGGATTAAGTACTCGCAATGTACACGACCAGCGAGTTTCTGCTGTCAGAAGGATCTTGAGGGCTTCTGCGTAACGCCAGCAAAGCTGACTTCTTGCAAGAATTGTTAGAGATCTTTTGTTGAGTGACAGGGCTTTGGGTTTGATCACCATGGCACGCTCCCGAGTTACTTCGAGATTTTGGGGGTCAGCATTCAACGTAGTTGTGTAATGCGCGCGGCTCTCTGAAGAGTGCGGAAGCGTTGCTCGATAGGAAGGAACACTCAATTTGCAAGACCTCTACTTAGTATATTTCAATTAAGTCGAGCAGCTAAATTGGGATGGTATGCTTTCAAAGTGTGTTTGCTTGAGAACTATTCTAGGGATATGATCTATTTTCCCCGTGACGTAGGCCGTTGTGGGATGGGTCCAACACTTAAAATAATTGGAGGGAGCATCTTCAAGGGACTCTGAAACTGCGAAATATAGTGCACAGAAGACGTGAAATTGTTGCGCAAGTATTGCTGTCGCTAACTATAAATTACAAATACTCAGACCAATATGTACTCTAATGACTCGCTTTTGCATGCTTTTCCAGACGAGTTCTTCTCCTGTGTGCTCATGTGGTTATTGAACGAAGCCAATGTGAAGCACGCTTGGTGTGCAAGCAATGGAATGAACAACGCATAAAATCCTAGGGATTTCAGAAACTGTGGACAGAGAACTCTGGGTTTCTCGGGTCATATTGTTTTTGTGATCGTGAAGGGTGATGTTAAGTTAGACGGAATTATAAAAACACCATGAATTAGAGGAACTCGCAGTCAGGGTTTTAAAAAAGGAAAATGAGAAAATCTTTATTGGTGTCACATTTATGAATACGAGAGTATTATAATGAATGTTACAAGAGGAGGGGATAATTGGGGAAATGGAAGGGAGAAGTGGAATGTGGAGGGCGTGGAACCCGTGAAGCGAGAGTGGAACGGCGCTCTGCGAGTTCGATGTCGTGTGAGAACAGCACTGAGAGGAACTTGCAGAGTGCGGAGGGAACTTGTTGTGGGGAGGGGGGGGGGGGGAAGCAGAGCAAGAAACTTCGACAGGACGCAGGAGGGGTGGGGGAGGAATCCGGCGCACTGTGTGTATTCCAGACGCAGATTGTCGCTCTGCGCTTTGCCCTTCGCCCCTCGCCCCTCGCCCTCCCCCCTCCCTCCGTCGGGACTCGGGACCATGGGCCCTGGCACGCACGCACGCACGCAGTCACCCGTGGTGAACGTACTCACTTAACGTCGGCTGGCAACCTTGTTGATTTGCGTCGGCGATCGCTGTGAATTGCCTCGATTCATTCGTTCGTTCATTCCCCTCACCACTGGCCCGCACGCACGCACGCACGCAGGCTCGGCCATGGCCGCGTCCCAGCGTGGTGCAGCGGGGGCATCGTGGTGGTGTCACTTCTGGGCGTCAGCGCTGCGGGTGAGGAATGCGCCGTCGCTGTACGGCAACGATGCTCTGGAGAAGCGCGCGGGAGGCAATGGCCCAACTCTTCGTCGCCAATTAGGGTTCGTCGATCTCATACTTCTGGGCATTGGAGCGTCTATTGGCGCCGGCATTTTTGTTATCACGGGCACCGTCGCCCGTGATGCCGGCCCTGGTAGGTCTTCCCTTTCTGCACTGCAGCCGCAGAGTTTCATGGCTTTCCCAGCTGATCCCGTTGTCGTCCGTTCCCTTCTTCTGTGCGACGCCCTGTTGTTGTTGTTGTTGTTGTTGTTGTTGTTGGTGGTGGTCTTCGGTGGATTTGGTTCCTCTACATGGCATTTAAAATCATCGTTTCTGTCCTTACTTTGGGCGATTGGTTCCGACACGTCCTTCTATTCTTTTGCTAGCTCGATGATCTTGATTGCTGTGAATGAACGTAGACTCTGTATCGTGGTTTCATGCTCCTGCGACGGTTAATTGTTATGAACCCCGATCAAGATACTACAATGTCCCTCGCTCTCGCTCTCGCACTCTTTCTCTCTTTCTCGCTCTCTCTCTCTCTCGAGCCACTTTTGACTGGTCCAGCGTGTGCCTGTTGTTGTTGTATGTAGCTGTGGTGATGAGTTTTGCCTTGGCAGCAGCTGCATGTGTGCCGAACGCCCTCAGCTATGCGGAACTTTCAAGTCGGTTTCCGGCTCTTGTTGGGGGAGCTTACCTGTATACATATTCCACGTTCAACGAGCTCACAGCGTTTTTAGTTTTCTGCCATCTTATGTTGGATTATCACATCGGGGCCGCAAGTATTAGCCGCAGCCTTGCTAGTTATCTGGTAACCATGCTTCAGGTACAATACCCACTCAATTTACCTCCATTGTGCCTATTGCCTTAGGGACCATATTGTGCGACTTCTGAATTCTACAAGTAAGGATGAGTGTAAACTTTATAGTCCGTCGTTGATGAGATGCTTTTCTTCCCCTAATTCTCGATTTTCTGAAACCTTCTACTACATTAGGAAGCGTTTAGAAGACATCGCATCCCTTCATTATGTAGCCCGGCCGTTGTTTTATTGCATTACACCGACCCCCGCATTTCATTGCTCGTCAACGTGATTTACGTAAAAAGCCGAAGGTAGGTTCTTAATGCTTCAATTCGATCATACAGGTATTTCCAGTGGTGGAAACACTGCCAGCATGGGTAGGTCCAGGAGGACTAGAGTTGTGTGGCGGAGTGGTGTCTATCAACGTAGTAGCACCTTTGCTACTGGTTGGGCTTACCATCATTCTATGTCAAGGTATCAAAGAATCATCTGTGGTTAACGATGTTATGACTGTAACGAAGGTGCGCATATTCTTTCTGATTGTTTTCTACGTATATCAGCTTTAGAAGTATGATTTTGTTTGAGAGATTCGCTGATTCTGTGTTTCCCAAGTTAAGGACTGGGTGCTTTTTCCAATGCATGTGATCTATTATTTCAAAAAAATCTTCCTTATATTCTGACGTTTCTCAATATTGCTTGAATGACCTGGACATCGATTAAAGTAGATCGTTATAGTGCTGATGGTGATTGCGGTGGGAAGTTTCGAAGTTGAAACTTCCAATTGGACACCCTTTGCACCGAACGGTTTGACGGCTGTAATCACAGGGGCGACTGTCGTCTTTTTCGCCTATGTGGGCTTTGATGCGGTTGCGAACTCCGCCGAGGAGAGTAAAAACCCGCAGGTAATATTTAGATAGAATTGGAGTGTTAACTACTTTCTCAGGAATTGAGTAAAGCATGAAGTGTATGACTATTTTTCGAAGCATGCGGTTGATCAGTGACAGCATCATCCTTGAGGCTCTTGAACCGCTTCTGGCATCATGTAGAGAAGTCTGTTTTTCTGAAATTCGTACCTGTGTCTGCAGCGAGATTTGCCGATAGGCATCCTCGTGAGCTTATTTTTTTGTGCAGGATTATATGTAGCGGTTTGTTTGGTGGTCACTGGGATGGTGCCTTATGTCAACCTTGGGGGAGATGCTCCTCTTGCCAATGCTTTCAGAGAAAAGGGACTGAACTTTGTCAGCGTCTTTATCAGTATTGGTGCCGTTTGTGGCTTAACTACTACAGTTCTTGTTGGCCTCTATGTCCAGGTATGAAATTTTTATAATTTGCACTTTCTATTTGTAGTTCTTCTCTTGTAATTTCTTATCGCCGCTTTCTTTGGGATTGATTTGTTTAAATATGATGATAGATTTCGTCATGTTTGTCTACTGTCAAATCAACTTGATATTGAAACCCCGAATGTGTGGTTCTTTTTTGCGATGAAAGTGTATTTGATAAACTCATTTCTGAAATCATTCGCAGTCCCGGCTATATTTGGGTCTGGGGAGAGACGGTCTGTTGCCTGCCTTTTTTGCGAAGATACATGATCAATATCGCACACCTGTGACAGCTCAAATATGGGTTGGTGCCGTGGCAGCTTGTTTAGCGGGGCTTTTCAACGTCAGCCACCTTTCACATATACTGTCGGTTGGTTGCTTGGTAAGGATACTTGGTAGAAGATGCCATTTTTGCTTCTTCAAAGGATTTTTTCATGATGAAGCTGAATAATTGTCGGTTCAATATATCTATCAATATGATGCCTAGGCTAAGTCTCGTGTTTAAAAACTACTATTTAGTGGCTTCGGGTTTCCTTGGATGGGAGATATTTTGCTGTTGCTAAGTTGCCTCTTTGTTTATGTCTTGGAAAACAATTTTCTCTGCTGATATTTATGATGCTTTTTTGGAGTGTGCAATAGGCTTCGTACTCTGTAGTTTGTGCGTGTGTAGTGATGCTGCGAATAAACGCTGAAGATCACTGGCACGACCGGGAGGATCACCTTCCCCAAAAGGGTCTCACCCGGTGGCAAGAAGCTATTCTGTGCATATTATGTATGGCTTTGCTGGGATTTTTAGTAGGTTTGTGCTATAGGACTGGCGCCCCAGTACCCTACGGTATAGCCTTGTTGGTGATGATGGGATTGTTGACAATCCCTCTTATTACTCGCCAGGTTTGTGCATTTCCCCTCTCTGTGTTCTTTAATAGTTCTTCATAACCTTGCAGATGCCTCGGAAGTTGCTGAAAAGTCTATTCCTTGTAATAAATTTTATCTGTATCCGTTTCTAAGAACATTGTTGTTGCCTTAATCATGCAGGAATATAGGCGGCCATCTGGTTTTGCATGCCCTTGGGTTCCTCTGTTACCAGTTTTGAGCATTGGATTCAATATGTTCCTTTTTGCCCAGGTGATTCTTTCTTTCTCTATTTGATTAGGCTCCATTGTTTGGTAGGTGCTGTAACTCAGCACATTTACCTACTGGGACAAAAATGAACTTGTTAGACAAGGCATGTTGTGAAAAGAAGTTTATTTTACCCTCTGAAGTATGTCACATGTTGTGATTTTGAATGTCAGAGTTGATTTGTAGATATATATATATGATGCATTGGGTAACTAACATTCCAGAATGCGTTACTGCAGCTGCATTGGGAAGCTTGGGTGAGGTTTGGCATCGTCACAGTGCTAGCCATACTGATGTATGGATTCTATGGCCAGCACAATGCCACCACCGACACATCAATCAACGAGCACTCGCCATTGTATTACAGAGCTCCTATTGTGGATTTACATACTTCATTTGAGAACCCAGCATAAGTTGTGGAACATTGAACTGAAGTATTCAGAGTGGGAAACTTAGTTGCATTCATGTATTTTTAAAACATCTTATTGCTAGTGGCGATTATAAAAGTGGCGATCATTGCACTCACCCGAATGGTGCCAGGTGGAGGGTTACCTATTTGTAAATAGGAATCGAAAAAGTGGATAATCCTCTCGATAGATGAGGTGTTCGGTGATTTCATTTATCAGAACTCATGTTCTAGTCAAAGATGTATGAGTGAGAAATTCCTCATACATCCTCATACATTCTGGCAATGTGAGGAAATTCTATTTTGCCGGTTTATGAGGAAAAATCAACTTTAAGTAAGGCTGAGTTTCTACGTGTGTAAATGCCTATTTTCAATGTGGAGTATCAAACATTCGGAAAAGTGAAGCGTTTAATTACTAGTAACGTGAACCATTTGATGGGTTTGTGCATTTGCAAAAAGGTTATACTCAAAGTATTTGTCTCGAATAAATTTCAACTAATTTAAAATTGAAAGGAGAATAGATCTTCATTCATTTTTGAAAAGTAGGTGATTGTCATACATCATAATGTTCTCTAGAATGATGTTTAGTTTTAATTAAGAATTGGGTAGGGATATATTATACTTAAAAATCAAGTAGGGCCCTCTCCCTGGCGGCCGCTCTTCCCTCCCCCTGGCCCTGCTCTCTCTCTGTCAGCCCTCCCTCCCTTGAAGTTGTCTCCCCTCTGTCTTCCCACTGCTCTCTCTCTCTCTCTCTCTCTCTCTCTCTCTCTCTCTCTCTCTCTCTCTCTCTCTCTCTCTCTCTCTCTCTCTCTCTCTCTCTCTCTCTCTCTCTCTCTCTCTCTCTCTCTCTCTCTCTCTCTCTCTCTCTCTCTCTCTCTCTCTCTCTCTCTCTCTCTCTCTCTCTCTCTCTCTCTCTCTCTCTCTCTCTCTCTTCCCAGTTCTTCGTCTCTTCTGTGTGGCTGCTCCAGAGAGGCTGGTCCTTCCGTCACTGTGCCTGTCCCCCTCTCCTCTCCTCTCCTCTCCTCCCCTCCCCTCTCCTCTCGTGCCTGTCTGTCTGTACGCCCCCCTCCCTCCCCGTCCCAACCCCACCCCATCTCCCACACACTCTGTGCGCCCTTCCTTCCCTGCGCCCCCTGCGGCGTCATTTCGCCGAATGCCCAACTCATTTCCTTCATGGCGCACTCTCGCCACTTCTACACCGCCTGCCTCGACCACCGCACCACCCACCTCCCAAACCATTCCAATTCCACACCCACTCCCACTCCCACTCCCACTCCCTCCGACCCCCCCGCCCCCGCCCCCCTCCTCCGCCTCTCCCGCCTCCACCATGACCTTGCTCAATTCGAGACTCGCTCTCACCACACCCGCCATGCCGATGATGCCCAAGACTCCAACACCTCCACCTCCCCAACCGATGCCATGAAGCAGCACGTTGCCCTCCTCGAAGCCCAGCTTCTCCAATCCGACCAGGTCATTGCGGCCGTCAAGGACCAGCTCTGGGGTTTGGAGGACGAACTCGCCCAGCTCCAGGCTGACCAAGTCGCGCTTCAACTTCAGCTTGAGCTTGACAGCGCCAATGTAAAATTCCACATCTCCTCCTCCTTATCTTTCATCTCTCTATGCTACGCTGTCGCTTCTGCCCCACTTCTTCAAGGTCCCACTCTGACCTTGTCATCGTTTCTGCACCCTCTGAATTCCTCTTCGTCAATGTATGCCACCACTTGAGAGTTTATTCTCAGTAATTTCTGTGCAGCACGCCCGGGATGAAGAGGAATGGGCCGGCGAGAGGGAGGAACTCCGGGCTCAAGTCGCTCACCTTGAAACCGAACTGCATCTTGCCGGCTGTAGCGACGGTGAGCTGGATTTCCTGATTACTCCTGCTAAGAAAGGACACTTAGAAAGAGCTTTAAGCTCTCCTGGGACCTTGCATGGGCTTTCCTTACAGACCCTACTTGACATGGGAGAAGCTTCATTAGAGGTAGAAGAGGACATCCATGAACTTAAAGTGAGGATCGAAGAATCTGAGGCTAGTGAACGAACGGCCCTCCATGCATTGGCATCGAAAGATCGGGAGCTCGAAGACCTGAAAATTCAGATCACTCAGCTGAAGGTATAGACCATCAGTAATTTAACCGTCAGCACTAACCGAACATTCGAGCAAGAATTTTGCAGAGCTGTATCGAATGCTTCTTTCAGACGTTCTCTCCCTCTCGCATACGTCTTGTATAACTTATTTTCCACAACCATTACAACCTTCGTATTCTGCAGGATGAAGTAGCGGCAGAAAAGGACAAAGCTAAAGAAGAGGCAGAGGATTTGACTCAGGAGATGGCAGAGCTACGGTATCAGTTGATGGAGATGATTGAGCAAGAGCGTGAATTACGTGCTCAAACCGAGCAAGCCTCAGTGCTTCGGGTCGTAGAGCTAGAGTCGCAGGTGAGCTTCGTTTTGCGACTTCATTCTTGTTGTATGGATTGCGTGTATCTGTGTTTCTTCAGGTAACCAAATTCACTCTGGACTGTGAGTTTGTGGCTTAAGTAAGGAGTGCTCAGCTCCCAAAGTCTACTCCTCGTCCGGTAATTTTCGGACGATTTTGTAACCTCTACGAAAGCGCTTGTATTACTTTAGGGCATTCGTTAGTTGTACAGGCTGAGTACTAAATCATAGGCGGGCTCTAACTTTGGCTGTGACTCCTAACTGCCTCTTATATCTTATTGAGGCTGTACCCATGCTGGACTTCACGGTTCGCTGCTCCAGTTGATCCAGCCCTTTACTTTATTCATCAGCATTAACTCCTCTTTTTTAAAAGAAACCAGCTCGCAGGTTGGCTTTAAACAGTTGCTGAGTACGTTGGGCTTAGCCTTAGACATGTCAGAATGCTTCGCGTTCCCCGTTAAGGCACTGTAGTTCTCTGTATGTTGTTTGAGAAGTATGTGGTGAATGTTTGATGGTTTGTAACATAACATGTATTGTATTTCTCTCCAGACAAGATTTAGCTGGAGTATTTTGTACCACGTCTCCTCATCCAATGAACTAAAATTTTGGAGATTTTGGAATAGTAGTAGACAAACTGCTCAAGGCACACGTTTTTCACGAAGGTCTAAGTGGTCCCCTTATCAGTGACAGAATACCACCTACGTTCGGCTTTCCGCATATAGTGATGGCATCAAGCTGTTTGAACTACAGGTGAAGACTGCCCGGCAAGAGGTGGTGCAGGCTCTCGCGAGTCGCAGAGAAGCTGAAATGCAATCCGATCGGTTGAGCCTGGAGGTTCAACGTATTCGCCTCGCTTTGCAGGTGAATACTGTAGTAGGTTGAATCATGCACATTACGATGCAAGGACAGTGCGTATATTCTGATCAGCTCCCTCATAGATTTGGCTGTTTGGAAGAAACCTCAACAACATATTTGGCAGTAGATTCTATTTGATCCTTGTTTGTTGTAAATATAGAATGCTGATCAAGAACTGAAAGAGTCGAAAGAGAAGATCATCCGCGCGCAAGCAGAAGTTGAGCAAAGAAGAAAAGATGCTTGTTTAGCAACTGATGCCAGGTTGAAATTAGAGAACCAGGTAATTTTTACTACTCCAGTATTTATAACCTCCCCCCCCTCCCCCTACCCCTTTAATTGTTGTTATCGAGTAGCAAACTTATTTGTTAAGCAACGGCCTCTTCTCCTTATTTTCACTTCCTTTATTTTTATCCATCTAATTGCGTTTGTTGCAATGCAGCTGCTAGAGTTAGAGGTGAGTCGCAATCTTTTGATCACTGAAAATCAAGAGCTTAAGGCAAGCCTTGATAGAGCTTTTGCAACCACTTCTATGTTGGAAGAATCCCTTCGAGACAAAGAGGCAGCATTGTATGTTCTTGTTGTTAAACAATCAGAAAATCTGAAGAATGGAGACGAAGCGGATAATAGTCACAAAGGTACAACATGCTATTTGCCGCTGCAATATGTTCTGTGGGTTTTAGTGATTGAATTGCTTAACTAGGTACGTCAGCATGCATTCGGTATTCATCGAGTCACGGTGACTTGCTGAGGTCTCTACTTCTATGAGCTCGTTTTATTCATATTTGTCGGTGGAGCAAGTGAAAAGATAGGAAGAGTCTTGATATGAACTAGTCCAGATCCGAGAAGATTCACGAGATGAACACGTAGAGAGCCATCAAGGCGTTTTGGATCTGTACTTGTTCGTGACCAGACTGGTGTAAACCCTCAGGAATTCCGATTGTGTAGTTACACAGATGCTTAAGTCTCGGGAACCCCGGGTAACACTTCTATGAAGTATAATGTTAGTTCTGCTCGACTGCATTTAAGTTTTATTAAAATTTTAGGCTATTCAGTATCTCAAAGAAATTCTGAATTGAGGAAAATGACTTATTCTATCGATTCTGGGCCACTTCATGGTTTTGGTTACTAAGACTGAGGGTTCTCGTGAATATGCAGGTGCCTGTGTGTTAAAGGCTTCAAATGCAGATTCTGACAACGAGTTTGCCAGCACTCCCGCGGAGGTCAATGAACTTAATCATGATTTTCAGGATATTTCTTCAAAGGATACGGGTGTTCAAGCAAATGCTAGTGCTTTTTCTATTGTGGAGATGGAGATGCAAGTACCAGGATAAGCTGAGGCCAAGAACCTGGTCATCTGAGTCATAGGGAGCAGGGAAGGTATTCCATTAAGGCATTTGAAAGGAATTGGGGTGTTAAGAAGAGAAATATCCGTCGTGACTTGAAAGAATGTTGTAACAATACGAATTTTGCATCTACAGCGGTTTCAAATTTGAAACTGATGGTCATTGTCCAACATACCTTTCTCTCCCTAGCATCATGAGGAACGTGCAATTTCAAAGCTATAAGGCTTAACCCTTCAAGTTCCTTGATTATGTTTCCCCTAAAAACGGTTCAAAAGTGCCACTTTTAATGTGAAAAGCATGAATGACTAAAAATATATTACTTTTCAATTCTCATGGTAAGATATTCAACTAGATTATTGTAGTAAATTGGTCAAAAATATCATCATAATTGATCGAAACAAACTTTTTTGACCTGACTTTTAACTAGGTTGATATACTTTTAAAACTTTTTTTCTTCTTAGGTTTTTTGCATTATGGCTTTTGGAGGTTTTGAAGTATGGCAAAGATGACTAAGTCAATTGTAAAAATTAATTTACATACAAAAATGACAAGTGTGGCATGATGAAAACAATATTTCTATTAAGTTGACTACACAAGAATGTTAATTCTATATCTTTTCTAGAAATTCTATTATTTTGTAAAGCTTCAATCCAAGCAATTAAAATAAAGATTGATGTTCATCCTTTAAGCAGGGAAAAAAATAAAAAAATAAAAAAAAATAAAAAAATAAAAAAACCTAAAAAATGAATTTTCTAACTTTTATGAAAGAAAGAAGATTATTTTTTGGTACATTGTCCGAAATGGTGAGAAAACTTTGATCTATGCAAAATGAACATTTCATACTAAAAGAAGATTTTTTTAAAGAAACCTCACAAACGATGATATTAAGTATTCGTAGGAAAAATCTCAAAGGTAATCGATGTATTTTGCATAGCTGCCCGAATTGCCTATCGAACACGAGATTTCACTTTGGATACCACAACCTTTTTTTTTAAATGTCTTTCATACCACAACCTAGAAAATATTATCTCTCTAATGTTTTGCCTATTAGATTTAGGACCTCATTTGCACTTCCATGCCTGATGAGATAAGGTTGTTTTAAAGGTAGCTCCAAAGAGATCTCTTGTAAGTCAAGTTATTACCTAGATGCAATGGTTTCGAATGCTACTGGATAGTAACTTACTGCCATTTACACACTCAGGAGTCATCTGAGCTCTGTTCCTGAATTTGTGGGGTCTATTTTTATGTATGTTTACAATAATGCCATGAGAGATTAGGGTGAATATTCAGCACTTTGAACATGTTTTCAGGCATGTTTTCTTACTGTCATGGATGTGACTCTGTGCATCCTTGTGGTTTTCTAAGTACACATTCTGCTAAGTCAGCAGTCCTCTACCATGTTACTGTATACATTCACCTTAGTACTGTGTGTGACTCATAAAGCATGGAGGCAAATAGAAATATTTGTAAACTCACCAAGTTATGGATGATGATCAAAGATGCTTCCATTGAAGCATATGCTCAATCAAAATATGAATGAATTAAAGAATAAGGTGTAATTCCAAATGATATATTGAAGTTGTCCCTACTCTGGATTTGATTTGCTTGATCTATGTTTCGCAACATTGTTGTTCTTGCTAAATAATGGTACAAAGACATCAATAAAGTTGCATGATTGTTACTCCCAGGAAGTTTGAAGGAAAATCAGGTGAAACTTAGGGCACTGTTGTCTAACCCCTAACTGTTTTGGATAATCTATAGGTTGAAACAATGGGTGTGTTTTCTAATGTATGAAGAAGAATGGTTGAAGGTTTGGTTGGATAAGGAACAGAACTGTGTAAGCACATGATGGAAAACCCCACTGTCTTGAATATTATACTCAAGGACCATGTGGCTCATTGCAATCAACCAATGTACACTGTTTCATATTTTCAAACGTTTCATAAGGCCAATGTGATGATGTAAGATACTGTTATTCCTTAGGGATTAATACCATTTAGCTGGTAATTGTTTCTATTGTTAAATGCTATAGGTCACCTGGGCTGATTCATCTTAGAAAATGTGCTTCGTCAATTTATTAAGGTGCTCCTTATTTCTCACAATACAACACTTATTCTCCCTCATGATAGATCAGTGCAACTCTCTCTAGGTCCAGAGAGGCTTTGAAAAATTCCGTTTCAAGAATAGAGGCTGATGTAGGCTACCGTCGTTCCCAAGACTGGATTCGGATGTGAAACTTTTGAAATCAGATTCCCATATCTCGAGATCATTTGGTCCTACTAGTGCTCTCTACTTTTTTCATGTTTAAAATCTAACTTAGAAAGGGCTGAGCTTTAATTTGATACAATGGAAAGAACACAAGAAATAATCTTTTCAAATTGATGGTGTGAAGCCTTTCCAATGTAAATAAACATTTCAGTTTAGAGTCATGACGCAACTTTGGACTAAGAACACATCAGTGACATTGAGATAGCAACCTTAAAAGATGCTTCAACTTTCAAGGTATATTAAGCAAATCATCCCTTTTCACGTGACATTTGAGAATGCTTGTTGTGAATATAAATACCTGTTTAACTCCTCCTTCACAACTTTTCTATAGTACAGACTAGTCAAATTAGGTTAGATTGAGCAAATAGATATTGTAGCTTCACAAATGCCTTCTCGTATCGAATTGATCATGAATCAATTCAGCACAAGCATCTATCCAAGATTCCAAGGAGGTATTTTGAGTCGTGATTTCTAAGTTTCGCACAACAGTGTTATAAAACTATTTCACCAAGGGTACTTTGCAACAATAATTTAGAATAGAAATGACCTTTAGAATCTAAAAATCATGAATGTACTTTGGAGATTCTACTAAAGTTGGACAAAGGTCCTAGTTAGAATCCAACACTTTCATTGTGAATAGAAACCTTGCTATTACTTCATTGTTGTTAGACACAATTAAGCGAATCCTCTCAATAAGAAAAAGGACTGCAGGAAAACACCAAAACAAAAGGACTTGGAGGAGATCCTACAAAGATGGATACAAAAGCTCATTGCCTTAATTGATGGAATCAATTAGTATGGCAATTAGGGCAATGACATCAGGAATTGCCATGCCTCCACATCCCCTTCCCATACCAAAACTCATTTTCTCTAAAAATAGTCAATGGCGGGAAGAACATGTCTGAATTTTGAACCTTGTAACAATGACATCGACTTCAAGAGCCATGTGATACACTGCTCCTCAAGAATGAGGAGATTTTTGAAACAAAGAGAGTCTTTGAAGAAGGAACAAAGTACAAAGAAGAGATAGCACAGAATTTGAAGCTGGACAATCTGGATTTGAAGGTGTAACAATCTGGACAATGTGGGTGAATATATCCTCGTAAGAAGCTAGAATATGCTGATTGAAGACATTGTTGCAGGTCAATGCACCTTCTGGTTCTCCAAGCCAATACTAAACTCAATACTATTTGATGCTAAACAAGTCTAGCTAACGGAAGAATATCTTGTGCGCTTTGGCACCACTGTATTCATTTGTATCTAGACACAATTTGCCATAGAGATAGTTATCAACATCCTAGCTCTTTACCACGCCCAGAATGAGCTTCTACACAAAGGAAACCGTAGCTTGGATCTCTTCAAGGGATGCCTCCTCCACTTCAATCTGGGCGCGCGCTCCTTAAGAACATTATTGTCAGCTATAATGTTCAAAATTGCAAGGCTTTAATCATGTATTTGCATCAGCTTTAATCATGGCTATAATCAGCTATTTCCATTCTATGTAATTTGTATTGCAATCAAATTTACACATTGATGTCTCTTTAGATAGAAGATACTTAAGCCTCTACTTCTTGCCAAGTACCTCCTTCCTTGCAGCTACTTTCTTGCCATTTGGCTTTCCAATAGCAAGAGTTTCAATTTCTAAGCCATTCTTAACAACTGATGCCCCTTTCTTTGGAGGTATCTCCTTCTCTGCTAGCTTTGCTTCTTTTCATTCTATTTCTTCTCGCCTTCGGAGGTTGGTGTATCAGCAATAGGAACCCCATTAACCATGCATCTACAACAACATGGCTTTAAAAACTGGTATCCGTACTCTTGCGTCACAAGATTGTGATGGATAGCACACAAATCTCCTTTCTTAAAATCCTATAGAAACGTCAACACAACAAATCAAATGAACATTCCGTTTAACAATCAATTAAATAGATTATTCTATAGTTAAAAACTTATGTTTTAGCCAAGTTTAGGGTTTAGCCAAGTTTTACCCTAAACCCTAAACCCTAAACCCTAAACGTCAACACAACAAATCAAATGATCATTTTGTTTAATAGTCAATCACATAAATTATTCCACACATTTGAATGTTCAAAAATTAAATGTTTAAACTCACACATGTTCAAACTTGGCTTGAACATAAGTTTTTAACATTTGAATGGAGGCTTGTGACTATGGCTCAAGACTAAGCAAAAATGAATAAGAATATAACCGAATTCAAACAAACTCCTCTACATAGCTTGTAGTCCCAACATCAACCACACATGAGCCCTCACACAAATACACTACGATTGTCCCACGATCTAGAGAAGTTGGTCCATCATCAAGTTCCAAAAAGCTAAGCAATTGGGGCATGATGTGAAGCCCAAACATACGGCGCTTGCCAGTGACAAGGGCATGGAGGAATGTGACCGTCCTTCGGTTATTTCTTAGATGACACCGACAAGGGCTTAGCATCCGGTGAGGTTGACATCGTCAATACTTGCTTAGGTGCGCTTGCAACTGCCATCTAAAAGATCTACCTATGTCTCTTCATCTAAAGATGAGTCCTTGATTCCTTTAATGTCGATGGCTGTGAACTCCTCATGTGCCTTTTGCACATAATCTTTTTAATAGCTCTTGCACCCTACCCTTTGTTGAATTGAGATTGCACTCTTTGCTGAAAACTTCATCTTCTACCCATTCACGCTGGAAGGAAAGCTCCATTCTTGGCCACAATCTCTTTTTTATTATTGACATGAAGTCGCAGCTTGAAACGCCTTTGTGCACGACGACTCAAAAGTCCAGTTGCAAGCTAAAATGGATTGCTGTCTATCTTTGCCAGAGAGAGCACTTTCCATCTACGATAGATACTAATCGAGATGGTTGAGGGAGAATTACGGCTACACTTACTTATGACTCGTCGTCTTCAACCTACGATGTCCCTGACAGTTTTTGACTCACTTTTGACCATTCTAAATATAAGTAGGAATTCAACCTTCAATCCTCGTTCCATCGCTCTCACCATCTCCTTATTCCTCTCATGTAGCATCTCCATATGATCTTCTTGTCAGTGAATATATCAATCACCTTGTCATGACGCATTAAATATATCCTCAAATCACCAAATTGATGGGAATGAACCCCAGAGATCCCATGCCACCATAATCGTCTTATGAATGTTCTTTCATCCAGCCTAGTTTGCTAGTACATCATGATTTCACGTTGGTTTTAATGTTCTCCGCAATCTTAGGCTCTTAGTCACTGTTTGGAAATATCTATATTCATGAATTGTCTAATTTTGGCAATTTCCAAAAGCCTTGCAATTCCCATATGAATGTGCATGATTGTAAAAGAAGCATGCTCCTTGGGTATTACAATATGCAATAAGACGCTCTTACTCATACTCGTCCCACTCTCATCAGTATTTCCCTACTTTTCTATCTTGAAATTTATCACCGACAAGCCTAGTGATGGTAAAACACTCATTCATATTGAACCTAATGTTTGAAACTTCTAGTGTTATCCATTCATTGTATCATTGTCTTCACATCTAGTATTGGGATTTTAATGGAAGGACTTTTCTTTGCTTTAACTCTTACGCAGTGGCATGGTGTATACTAAAAAGATTACTCAAACATTATAGCCAACTTTGACCACTTACAAAAAAACAATTGATAGCTAAAAATAAAATCCAATCCTAGCATCTTGAGCCAAATGAAGGTAAAAATTTCCACCAAAAAATTCAATTGTCCAACAATCATATTTTTGTACATTATACCAAAACTTGTAGTTATGTGTGTTTGACATCACATTATTGGCCATGTTTTTTAATAGTTTTTTGTTGTTTTTGGGTGGCAAGTAATTTTTATTATAAATATAGTCTCCATTAAAAGATAGTGCATCTAAAAGGAATCAATATCAAATGAAATCACCAAAAATGGATGTTTGTGTGAAGAAATCCAAAGCTTGCAATTAGCATTGTACTAAGAGTCATGTACAATGTCTCTTGTATGAGGAAATAGCAAAGAAGAAGGAAGACAATGAAGGTAAAGGCCCACTATTTGAACTACCTTCCAATATTCTAAAATTTATAGAGCCAAAAACAAAATGATCCCCCCTTCCTCCTTCTTCACACCACAATTACAAAATTCTCATGTGAACAACTAAATTTTCAATCCAACTTGATTAGTCAAAGTTGGATTTGCAATCTCAAATTTCTATGTCACCAATATTTTCTAACAAACAAACATTATAATATTAGGTCCCGCATAGTGGAATTGCTAACTAAAAGACACACTTGCAATGAGATCCTATGATTAGGTTAATCTAAAGTATAGTTGATTGTCATCAGAGAGATAAGAAACAATCACTTTCTCCAAAACATTGGCGAAATTCAACTTAAGGGTTGATTGTGAAGAACTAAATCTTTGAATAATTGCTTAAAGATGCTTATTAGTTGCAGTTAATTCACAACTTAATCCCTAAAGGCCCATTGTCCTGGAATGGGCTTTTTAAAAATTTGGGCAGGTTCCTAGAATTTCAATTTAATTCCTAAATCTTTGAAAAAATAATTTACGTAGGCATTTTGAAGAGGTTTGTGGAGAATTTTTTTTGATTTTTTTTAATATACTGAAAAAAAGTTACAGGGTTTTGAGTGTCAAAAGCTGCATTCAGCCAAACTTCGGGCAAGCTCACAGCCACTGTCAATTCAGCAAATTCTGCCCAAAACTGCCCAAAACTGGGCCAAAACTGCCCAAAGCCGAAACTTTGAAATTCCACCAAAAATTGAGATTTTGATATTTTTTTTAAATAAAAATTTCTATGTATAGAGAAGGCAGTAGAGCATGTTTCCACTGTTCCGATTTTCAATCCAAATTTTTTTCATATGCTATTTGTATTGTCAAAAAACGGCCTTTGTTTGTAAATTTCAGTATACCCTCTAGCGGAAAATGATTTTTTTGGCAACCTTCCACAACTTTTTTGAATATGATTTTTTTAACAAAATAAGCTAACTCAGTCTTCTTTGACGTGCATCAAGACCCCGGAAATCCATAATGCAAAAAAATGGTTATTTGGGCCTTCAAAACTCTGCTGATCTCTTTTTGTGCAGGAAAGAAAACTTGTTTTTCAACTTTGAACGTTATGATCTTGCAATTGGTGAGGAATGAGTGTGTATGATTTGGTGGACATGTAGACATAGAAGTTAACTACAAGATCTTACGGTTAGATGTACTAATTAAGACCCCAAGTTTGCAAAATCCACCTTGCTTTGAAGAGGGGCTGTTTTTAGGCAGTTTTGATGAAAAACACCCTTGGCCGTTTAGGGGTTATTGGATTACGTCATTATTAGAAGTAAAGGTGAACTAATATATCAAACAAGTGTTGCTGCAAAATCAATTAAGATCAAGCATGATTATTTTCTATGGTCTAATGTAGATGGAGGAGATAAAGAGGTAGTAGAGTTTACAATTTTTAGAAATCTTCAAGATTGAGTAGCTTTGATGCAAGCACTTAGTGAATATTGAATATCCATAGTCATTTTGAATATCCATTCATTCCAATTAATATCCACTCTTTTCAATTATCCATTCATTCACACCATATAGATACAATCTATAAGAACTTACCAAAGTTGCAAAGACCGTGCCACTGATTTCTACACCTTCTAAATAAAATGCAATGAAGAAACTACTCTTTACAGGACCATATGATACTCTCAGCATGCACTTATTAGGATGCACTGGTTACCAGGGTGGATAATACACTGACCGCAACAAAAATGTACGCATTTGCTCCTGCCTACACTCTTTTACCATTTTGTGGAAATGATGAAGCTCAAAGAAAATCATAGTTTCCACTATCCACTATCCTTAGTGACCTTTAAGACATTGCAGCTTGTGACTAGCATTGTTCCTTGGTGATATACACGGTAAACCATTTGACTGACCTTGTTCTTTGGTGATATATACATTTTTGTTGGTACACTAACGTTCCAACAATTTGTTAGACAATTTTAACCAATCCATGAAGAATAACCATAACAAAAGAACCAAATAAGATAAAGAAATAAAATAAAAGACGATGCACAATGTTTTTCCCAAAGCTCCCAGCTCCTATGACTACTTGCCTTGCTTGACAACCGCTAGTTGTCCAAGCATATGACGCGAGGAAACACACAACCAAACAAAAGAAGAAAAAAATAACACAAAGTTGAAGAATCAAGCTCTTAAACCGCCGTAGTTGCAGCGCCGCCTAACCGAGACATCGAATCCTCACTGCCCTTTGGTACTTCATGCTCTCGCTACTCCAAGCTTTGATGTCGCAACTATTTAACTCCTTGAAGCTTTTGGTTCACTTACCTTGGTCTTTGACGTCAATTCTAAGCACCTTCGAGCTAAATTGCCTTGTTTGATAAACATGCTGCGACCCTTTATAAGCAGATAATGTTGTTTTTTGTTATTGCAAGAATGCCCACGCCCAAGCACACCCAACATCCACACATCTCTGCAAATTCCACCCTTGAGGTAACAATCCGAAAAATTTACCTTTGAGTCACCTCGAGTTACTCTACCTTTAACACCACTCAACGTGCACACTCCATCAAGAACTCCAAACCTCCAACTTCAAACATCAAGCTCCCTCCATCTGCTTAAAGCTCGTCCTTCATGCACCTTTAACCATTCTTGCAACTCACAACCTAACTTGCATCCGACACCCTCTCGCTAGAGCTCCAAAGACCTCCTTTGGCTTATCATCCTTCCTCCAGTCGGAAGTGGTTCTTACCTGGTTCCAAGAATAGGATTAGATTCCGGGCTAAAATTAAAAATTAAGATGTTGCTAGTTGGTAAGAAGATAGAAAAGCCAAAAAAATAAGTAATTTAGTTAATAATAGATTTTGATTATTCCAATACATCTATGTATTAGTAATTTTACTTCCAAAAAACAAGGATATAATATTTTCCAATACGTGCAGATATAAGTACCATTATCTCAATTGAGTTTAAAAATATAAAATCTACACCAAAACCATGCAGCTATAAGACTGGAATCATTTGAAATAAACTATCAAAAATTTAGTATGGTTACTACTCAACGCTCACCGCTCAGACGATGGCTTTTCTTGATGCTTGGCTCAAGGAAATGTAGAGACCATTTAAGGAGATGGTCAAGGATAGAACCGCAAGCCAACAAACTTTGGCAATGAATACAAAAACACATGCACAACAAAATGTGCATAACTTTTGAGGTATCTCCTTCTCTGCTAGCTTTGCTTCTTTTCATTCTATTTCTTCTCGCCTTCGGAGGTTGGTGTATCAGCAATAGGAACCCCATTAACCATGCATCTACAACAACATGGCTTTAAAAACTGGTATCCGTACTCTTGCGTCACAAGATTCTGATGGATAGCACACAAATCTCCTTTCTTAAAATCCTATAGAAACGTCAACATAATAAATCGAATGAACATTCCGTTTAATAATCAAGTAAATAGATTATTCCACACATTTGAATGTTCAAAAATTAAATGTTTAAACTCACACATGTTCAAACTTGGCTTGAACATAAGTTTTTAACATTTGAATGGAGGCTTGTGATTATAGCTCAAGACCAAGAATAAATGAATAAGAATATAACTGAATTCAAACAAACTCCTCTACAAAGCTTGTAGTCCTCACACAAATACACTACGATTGTCCCTCAATCTAGAGAATTTGGTCCATCATCAAGTTCCAATAAGCTAAGCAGTTGGGGCATGATGTGAAGCCCAAACATACGGCGCTTGCCAGTGACAAGGGCATGGAGGAATGTGAC
The DNA here is from genome assembly GCA_014871385.1 of Ceratodon purpureus. Classification (NCBI taxonomy): domain Eukaryota; kingdom Viridiplantae; phylum Streptophyta; class Bryopsida; order Pseudoditrichales; family Ditrichaceae; genus Ceratodon; species Ceratodon purpureus. The sequence continues at coordinate 26,481,069 of CM026422.1, forward strand.
CGTCCTTCGGTTATCTCTTAGATGACACCCACAAGGGCTTAGCATCTAGTGACGTTGACATCCTCAATACTTGCTCAGGTGCGCTTGCAATTGCCATCTAAAAAAAAATTGTTCTGGAAAATACCACAAATAACCCTAGTTGCCGTTGTTGTACACTAGATACCATTGTTTGACCTGATGGTACTTCAATTGTACACAATGGTTACCTTGTACAGTTGGCATCCTTTTCCACCAGATGAGCTTGCTACATTGACCTTGCGAGTTTCCAAGAGTTGATACCTTTGTGTGTTTCGAATAGTCAAGTGTGTTTGGATAGTGAACATTATTTTGCTATGGTTTTGGTGTAGTTTTGTTGTAGTTTTGTTGTAGTTTTGTTGTAGTTTTGTTGTAGTTTTGTTGTAGTTTTGTTGTAGTTTTGTTGTAGTTTTTCACATGTTTTGTATGTCTCCGAATACGGTACTGCAAGATATCACCAATAAAGGAAAGGGAGGTTCATATACAACAACTGTAGTGTTAGAGAATAGATTTGCACTTGTTAAGAAGGGTGTTCAAATTGATACACAGCGGTCTAGATTGGAGTTTCCAGCATTGAGGGATTCTGTTGAAGAGATGGCAACATTGAAGAGGAAATCCAACTTATTCAAGTGTAAATGTGTAGCATTTCAAGAAGAGTTGCAAAGGATTGAAGATGGTTTCGAAATCAACCTTCTCATTGCCAACGAAGAGGGAGAAGAAGCTGCTGCTCAGCGATTGGAGTATTAACTCATGGCATGAAGAGAGGCCTTATTGAAGGTGCAAAGGAAGGCATTGAGTGTTGTATCGTGTTCAAAGTGTCGTTGTTACACAATTTTCATTGGCTACTATCTTCAATTTCCTTCCGCCATTCTCCAACTGTTATATCATGCACAAATGGTGTACTCCCAAGCAGCAAACTTCTGTCATATTTGTGTTATGGAACTTTTAGATACTTATTTGACACATGACCTTGGCTTCTATCACAACACTAAAGTAATCTGCAAAAGCAAGAAACGAACTTGCCTACACATCTTCAAAACTTGCACGTTTCAAGCATACCAATTTCCCTCAATAAAGACATTGTTCAAAGCTACTGGCGTAAAAAATCCACTATTCTTGCCGATAATGTTCCTTAATAGGCCAATAATATCAATCCACGGTAAAATGTCCACAACACTGTTACTTCTCATTTACATCGTGATAAAAAGAAGCACTTCCACCGTACGACATGTTCTAATTGAGCATACTTTCAAGTAGTATGCTCCAGAGCGAACTATTCACAAGCCACTTATCAAAATCTTGCATGTGGCTAGACGTATTTCTGAATCAGCACAAAAATCATCTTCTGCTCATCACTTCCAAGGTCTTCTATCAATCTTTTACTAGAATATCACTACTGTTTTTTTCCAAGATTTGAAACTCAAATAAGCTCCAAACACAAACGTATTGCAGCTCGATTGAAACAGTCTGCAAGAATCTGCTAAAACACAAGAACCTGTTCGGATGCACTTCCATGTTTGCCCATTGCTCTATCGAGCGCAATGTTGAAATCTCCAAATGAAACCTTCTCAGTTCTGAACCCCGTCTCCAACACAATCCACGTCACAAGTTTCCCTCATATCCATAGATACATCACCAAGTATATTCTTAAAAGACTTTCAAGATGTCAAATCACTAAATTTCAGGCCATCTGAGCTGATTTAAAACATGTGTCCAAGTTCCAAACCGAATTGCATGATTAATTTTGAGCATGTGAGCAGGCCGGATAACTTACGCATATTGTAGCTTGCCATCACGAACAAGTTCAAGAAGATAATTTGTCATATTCGCGAAGTCTTTATTAGAATGTACGGACTTCCACTTTCCAAGCCAGAAACCACGTAGCCGCATGTCCTGGAATCAAACTCAAGTGCGTCAACACATAGACAACTGGGAAACTCACAATTATCTCTGCGTCTTTAAGGATCTCATACAACATATTGTATACACATGAGTATAAAAATGTAAGTTGAACAAAAAGCTACAATCACAATAGTATGAGAGGGTCGACGGTGCACACGTGATTGGACAACACCAGTATTCACTAGCTTAAGTTGGGTTTCAATATTCTAGAGACTCGAGAATACTGAAATTTCAACGTGTTAACAATTTGCAAAATCAGGAGGCCTGTCTCTAAGATTGTTCTTCAATATTATGAAGATGAAAATCAGCGTTTTACCTGGAAAATGAAAGGCCCGGTGGCCGCGGTGATTGGCTTCTTAGACATTCCGCCATACGTTACCAGCGTAGCCCCATCGCTGTGGATCAAAACATCAAAAAAGAAACGAGAATTTCTCATGTCAAGCAAAACTAGTTCAACTGATTTCATATTCTGATCTAATCACTAGTAGTTGCTAAAGGTTCAAATAATCAATCAGTAGAAGGTGACTTAATGCTGCTATGCGGCTCAAACGAACGGGCATCCATTTTTCAAAGAACATCAACAAACCACCGTCACAATCGCATATCAAAAGCCTAAAGATTCTACAAAGCAAAAAGAAAATGTGAAATGCTGAATTCTACTTTTGAGAACTAACCCCAATAGCTTCACAACAGCAGTTGCAGCACATCCGCCTACACAATTAAAACCAAGTTTTGCTTCGGATCCAAGCTCCTTCTGAGCAGCGTCCAGACAAAAAAGAACATGAAAACCCCAACAAATCTATTCAAATGCAGAATCCATCGATCCAAAGGAGTTCGTTGACAAAAATATTCAGTTGATATATAAGCATACATAAATACAATCATCATGACTTAATGCAGAATAACCCAAATTGACATGAACTTAACCTTCAATTAATCCTACAGTGTTTGTCATATAATGGTCCAGAACGGAGGTATACCAAGAATGACTTCTTGTCCAGCTTGCCCAATTCTTCTTCGGTAAGCACGTGTTCAGTACCAAGGCTTAAAAGTCATTCTTTCACTTCGTTAACACCCGGCCTGTTAATGAAGATACAGGATAACAAAGTGTAGCACGACGTGGTATCCGTATTCCTCCGAAAGGCATTTATTTGACTCTAAATACCTTCCAAAGTAAACCACTCCGTGTTCGTTCCCACGAAGACCTATAGTTTTCTTCCTTTTAGATTTTAACGGAAATCACCACCAATGTCCGACCGTACTCCGTCTTACAGACGGTTGGACAAATCCGGTAGTTTTTGCCTCGTTCCTATTTTCCGGCTTTTTAGACTAGTGGCCGGTTCCCACTGATCCGTCTATCCTTTCAAGTGGCTGGATTTTCCACCGTCCCGTGACTTATAGTGGCTGGACACCCCACTGTTCCTATCTACCACCCGAGAAGTGGAGTAATAATCCTTCCGTACGGTTAGGGACCGGTCCGGATGACTACTCAGTGCCGGTTACGGATACGGAAATCATACTACAATGACATTACCTTACGGCTGCATGGCATTCTACTATACTATCTCCCTTCCGGATTGGTTCGCAGTAGGACATCCGGCTTTTATCCCATCTACAGGAAGCGACCGGTCCGTTTCCGGATCCCGGTGTACACACGGCTCTCCGTGTCCTTGAGACTACCAGCACCGCTGCAATACGTCTCTCCTCCCCTACGGGCTCCTTCCGGGACTGAAAACCGTCAACACTCGACGCTTGACACCTCCCCAGTCTCTCCGGGCGCTCTCCAGACCTTCCTACTGTTCAACACTCCTCCGGAACACTACTGAAGACAATAGTACCACAAACCATACGGCAACGGACCCGTCAGCAGCCGGTTGACACAACAAATCCAAAAGTATATTCTCAATTGCAACAACAAAACGGCGTACAAAAACAAGGCCCCGGCCTTGGAAAAACGCCTAACTTAAATACTAAAACCTATCGGTTCCTAAAGCGACCAAGTGGCCCACCGAGATCCAGAAATTCCGGATCTTGGATCCGGGAATCCCGGACCGGTGGCCGCCTTCTATTCCTAGTTACTGCCGCTATCTATCCGGATTGGCAGCCGGGTGCACTGGAGCCCCATCGTTAGTCGCTGCCATTTTATCCGGTCCTTATCCTAAACCCTACTCCTTGTGCTTATCGAGCCGGGGACTGTGCCGGGTTCCGTCCAACCGTTCCTTCTTCTGTACCCGCTTCAGTTTCTTCAACGAGGGGCCTTCTTCCGGAGCCTCAGACGCCGACGGTTCACTGGACTTCCGGGATCGTTCTGCTTGAACCGCCGGGGATGGAGATCGTGCCGCCACCGGAACTGCGCTAAGATCCACCTGGAGCGTTTCCGGAGATCCCTGTACCGGCATAAAATCTACCGGTGGTGGTCTCTGGTCCGGTTCCAAAGGAATGTTTCCGGGGTTAACAGTCTCGACTCCATCCAAATCGGGTAGAGTGTGCAGACTGCTCAAGGTATCCGGGATAGGATCCTCCAGCGGGTGTCCTACCTCCTGTTGGGCTGGCCGGATGGCCGACCGTATCGGAGAGGCTGGAGGTGGGACCGGTGCCGGTTCCCTGGTTGGGGACGGTGGTCTGGGCTCCTCTTGATCTGCCGGTGGCCCTGATGACGGACCGGCCTCTGCGTAACCGAGGATCTCCACCAGGTTCTTCATCTGCATCCAAGTGTCCTTCATCACCTGCGTCCGGTCGTGCATGAACTTTATGATATTCTTCATAGTCGGATCCGGTTGACGGGTCAGGAAGGCTTGGTAAACGGCGCACTGATTTCCCACATCCACCGGAAGAGCTAAGGTGGCCTTGATCTCGGCGACCGACCGGATGGCCTCGACTGGCCGGTCACGGGCGTCATTGAAATCTTTCCGGGCATCAAGCACCTCCTGCTCGAGCTTCCGATTCGTCTCCCGGTACTTCGCTAGCCGGTCCATGTGCTTGTCCTGGAGACTGGCCAAGTCCCGGTGCTTGCGAAGAATACTCAGGCAATCCTCCAACCGGTCCGAACCCGTAAGGATCATTACTTCCCTAGCCAACCGGCCCTCCGCCTGCCTAGTCGACTGTAAGAACCGGGCATACGTCGTCGCCTGCTCCGATAGGTTAACTAAGTCCTGGTACGGATCTCCGGTGTGCTCCGGTGGTCCGGTGGGCTGCTGGATCTCCGTGTTCAGGGTTCGCTTGGCCGGTATGGGAGTCCGAGGTGATCCGGATGGCTGTCCCTTTTCCGGGCTGGGACGGGGTCTCTTAGCCGGCGTGGGGGAGACCTCGATAACATCATCATCGTCGTCCTGATCGGACACTTCTTCCGGCTCAGCGAACTGCTGATAGCTTAAGAGCTCATCGTACTCCCGGACCTCCTCAGGACTCAACAGCCCCTTAGTACGGTAGAGGTGAATGAGGAAAGACGGAAGGCAGGTGGCCTGCTTCTTGGTCTTCCGGAGATTGGCTACCTGCCGGTCGATTATCGTCTTCATCATGACACCCCAGTCTACCGTGAATTCACCGATCATGGCCCCAATGAAAACGGACGCCCACTTGATGGTGATCCGTTTGGGCTTTTCCGGATGGAAAATAAGGTTCATAAACCCTACTACTCTCCGGGCCTCCGGATTCACGATGTCATCCAGCTCCCATCCTTCTCTCGGGTCTCCGGACCCCTTGAGATACCGGTGTACAAAGTCCCGGGTCTCCGGTGTCGAGACCTCTCCAGAGTTCTTGAAACCATACGTCTCCCTCCAGAGTTGTGCCGTCCACTTATCCGGCTCTCCCCGGATGGTTCCTCGATTCTCGGGATTCTTGACGAAGATCTCCTGGGCCGGAAGGGCATGCTTCCAACCCCATGCCTTGTCCAGTAGGACCTCACAACTCATAGACTCTAAGGCGGTCCAGAGGAGCTCCCTCTCCCTCTCGTCTACCGGCATCAACGGCATTACCCGTTGTACCCTGAACGACTGTCCTTCCGCCGCCGGTTCCTTCCCTTTCCTACCCATTCTGCTAAGTCCTCCTCTCCGTCACTCCGGTAACACCTGCACGCACGATCCTCACCACAATCTCTCGCCTAACGGAAACACTTCCGTCTCACCGTCTCTCTCCTACCGTCTAACCCTAACTGCGCCCTCCGCCTTAGAACGCAAGGACCCGACGTGCCACAAAATGACAAAGAGAAAGGAGGAGCATGGCTGTTCTTCCTCCTTTTATACCTGCCCTCGCGCCCACCCGTTCGTAGCTCATCATGACGGACGGTCGTAGCCCTTCATCATTGGACGGTCGCGACCGGCGGCGTTTTAATGGTTGCAGCCATTATCCCCGTGTGCGTTGTACCTTTTGGTGGTTATCCTTAAGTCTGCCGGGTCAGGGTTCTGTCATATGGACTGTATCCCTCTCTCCTCCACCGCAGACGACCGGATCTCCCCCGGCTGACCTTCCGGTCTCTTATTTATTCGGCCAACCGGCTTAACCGGTTGTTACACTTATCGGCTTAGTACTTCCGTATTTCTAACATAAAAATTTTAAATTTTTATCATTTTCCTACCGGGATTAGTATTCCGGTGGGTCAACCGTGGAAATCACTTTCCACACAAAGAGCCGCATACAACATTTAGATCCAGATTGCAATTCTATGGAACGAAAAGACATTCTAAAATAAAATAACCTACTTCTCGTAGCTCATGAAAACCTGAATGAAGCGGAGAATAACTAAGTAGTACATGCAGAGAAAGACATCACCAAGTCTCACAAAGCACACTAGAGGTATAGCTCGTTCTGTTTATCTCGAACAAGATTAACAGTCTGCACATTTCGCAGGTTGACTAGTTGAATGACACATTGGCCAACCATACTCGTTGCCCCATTGTGAACAACAACATCCCCTGGCACAGACCGTCCAAGAACAATGTCCCCTTAGCTGCAGCACACACTTTCAATTCTCTCAATCTAGATCATTACTTGATCCAAGTACAATAAAAATAATCTTGCATTGCATTTCCAACTTCATAAGCAGAAAGATACGAAGTACGTGTATGTGACGCTGACCAGCTTGCAGATCGACGAAGTCCTCCAGCAATGCAGTACAAGGGTTGACGGAGATAGTAGCGGCATACTCCACAGGTATATTTTGGTCCACTTTGCACCATGCACTCTCCTCCTTCGCTATGTGAGTCCTCCATGTGCCTATCAGCACCAAGAAAAGAAATTAGTGATAAAGTGCCATCTCAAGACTAACTAAGAAAAGTAACAATAAGTCTAGTGCGTGAGTCCACTACTGGAGAGAAGACTAACCCAGGTGAGGATGAGAAGGAATGACCCAATCGTCAACCTTCACGTTCCGCACACCCGGCGTTACAGCCACGACAACTCCAACTCCCTCAGTGCCTCCCACTGTTGGAACTGACGGCCGCATCGGATAGGTCCCTGTGTTATCAAGCCACACAATCAGTCGAATGTTGCGAACCGGAAGTTCCAAAAAGGTGGACATACGGTGTATGACACTGCCCAGAGAAAGATATAAAACTTGTTGATGGTCACTGCTTTAAATGTTAGAAAGCTTGAATTGCTTTTTGAGTATGAAGAATCTCCACATGATCGGAAAAGGCCGGTAACAAGTGACAGAACGATTTGATTAGCACTCTCGAAAGTTCGAGAGCTCAATAATTACTCTGGAACATCGCAGATACAGTTCTCAGTGAGCTAATACCTTCGATGCGGTTGATATCAGAAGGATTAATGGGGGCAGCGAGCATCTTCACACACACTTCTCCATCTTTCAATTCTTGAGCATCCATTTGAACTAACCTGCAACCATCGAAATCATACACTCGCATCAGTCCCATCCCTCCTATTCACACAAAGGGTTCAAGTCGTTCAAAGAAACGGTCATCCCCACAAATAACCACATGAAACAGCTTTCTAATCAAAATCATGTGTATCTTCGTATCATAAAACATCTTCAGTCAGTGACACAACACGTGTAATAAACGTAGAACATCTAAACCCTAAAAACTCCGCTCAATTCCAAACCAGCCAGAGACTGCATTCATCTTCAGCAACAAAACGCCATGAAAGCAACGCAGCAAACGCACATCTCATAAATTCACCTCTAGTCCACGACTGAAACAATGGTCTGGATATTTTTCAACACAAAATCATGCCGAAATGGTAAGCCTACTGTCAATTAGCAAAAGATGGATTTGCCCTCAGAAGCTCACGTCTGTCGTTAAACCCATAACCCTAAAATTCTGAGGAAGGGAATCCTTTCAGTTTCATTGCAACTTATCAATTTCAAGCACTCCATCATGGATACAATGCAATAGTAGGCATTAAGTGACAGTAGAGATGTTTGCGACCCCGGTTTCAAACTTCCAATCTCGTCATTTTCTCAATAACAGAAACGAAATTCCTGGTGAAATGAAAATTCTATAAACGCAATCAGCATGTCAGTATTTGAAACTCGTAGAATTAACCTTCTTTCTGTGCACTAAGAAAAACCAACCTAAGATTTCACATGCTGGCTGCTGATGCAGCCTGCAAACTTGGTCACGGCTCCGTCCAACAAGTCCTTTGAGTCTCTACAACGCTCACTGCATACTCCTTCACCTCGCTCATTATACCCATAAACCGAAACTATGATCTACGCATCGAACTTATTACGAAACTCTCAAGGACGATCGGTAGAAGAAGGCATGGCTACTTGCAAAACGTGTTACACTAAAATCATCCGGACAGTCTTTCAAGATGCATATTCAAAAAAACCTCGAGTTCCTTGTTAAAAAACAGTGCCCCCGGCACTTTGCATTGCATTGCATGCATCAAAGGAGAACTTCAATTCGCCTCCAAACCGCACATTGAATAACAACAAGTTACAGCCTAAAACTTGTCAACGGACTCGCAAGCTGAGCTTCCTTCGCTCCTCGCACTCAACACAACAGTTTGTTCAACGTAGCCATCAAAGCTTCCGTGTCGCTCCAGAGAGACCTCACCAACTTAACTTTGGTCACTGATGGAAATCCTTGTCTTGCCATGTAGATTCTTGCGAGCAGACCCAACCCAACCCGACGGATCATGATCATGTCCTCTTCCAGGACAGAAGAAGAAGCAACAGTCTTGCACACAGTCCTTATTCCCGCTTGAAAGGTTCAGGGTCCAGGACGCGCTTGTTGTCGACAGAGACCTGTCGAAAATCCCATTCAACTCTTCCACAAACCAAACCTAGAGTTCCTCTCAAATGTCCCATATCAAATGGGACTTGTGTGAGAGCCTTGGATATAAGTGACCACTGTAACATGTTGTAATGTAAATGGGGTACCAAGTATGATGAGATTGACGTGGCAACCAATGTGGTGCTTGTGCCGGATTTCATCCACCCTTGGACCCCCCCATCCGTCCCTCCCCACTCTACCCTCTCCGCAGTCCCACCTACCGGCCCTTAGTCTCCTTTATGGACTTTTACACAACTTTTTGATTTAATTTTTGCTTTTATTTAAAAATTCTTGAATATGCGCAAATAAATCAAATATGAATAAACTAACATACAAGATTATATTTTATTTTCAAAGGTATACTTTTAGAATGTCAAGATTGTCATTCTCTACATTTTATTTCAGTAAAATGAAGAAAATGACAATTTAAATACATTCCATAACTATATATATATATATATATAGATACACATATTGAAGTAAAAAAGTTGATGATTTGATGATTGTAGAGTTTTCCAAAGTATGCAAAATGCTTTTGTATCAAAAAGCCTTTTCTTTTCAAAGCAATCTTCTTTGTGTTGTCTAAATTCTTGAAAGTGGATTCTCAATTGAACTTTGTTCATAGGAATAGCAGTTTATATGTCCTTAAAGATATGTAATGTGGGTTTAGTAAAATTCAAGATAAATCCTATCCATAGAAACTCAAAATTATTTAATATTGCAACTGCTCTTTAGAATATTGTATCTTTGTAGATGGAATGTATATATATTTTATTTGGAATTTACAATTCTTAGTAGTCTTTTAGAAACAAATCTTTTAGATATTTCCTTTGCTTACTTTTACGTGTTTTCTTTCACCCTTTCTGATGTTTTTGGTTTTTCTTGAATCTAGGATTTTAAGTTATTTTGGAAATGTTGGAAAAAGAACGCCATAGGTATTACATGTTATTTCTTTGTGTACTTTATTCACATTGCGAGCATATACTCATCATCGTGCGCAAGGTTGCCATGGCCGTTGTTGTGCCGCCTTGGCGAACCCTAGAGCCTAAACACGGCGAGCGCTTCCATGTTTCTTTAGATCATAGAAGCAATCTAAATATTTTGATGTTCATGTTTTAAAATTTATGTGTGAACAAATTTGCTGTTAATGTGTAGTACAATATACTGCCATACATATACATATATACATATATATATATATATATATACATATATATATATACATACATATATATATGTGTATCTAAATACGTATTTAGTATGTCGAAGGAGCAGCCATCGACCAAAACCTAGAAGAGGCTGAATCCAATAAGCGTGAGCATAGATCCCCATCAATTTATTTTGAACTATTTGAAGCCACAGGTGGCTAGAATATCCTCCACTCAGCTATCTTGAAGTGTACCATGACACTAGTCTTCTACCGCTACTCATCCCATACAAAAGAGATGAAACACTTAGTTGTGAAACATAGAGTAGCCAAACACCAAATATGTTTTGTACAATTTATCAACCTAAAAACCGTATCCAAAATCCTATGGTCACGAACTTCATGCAAGATCCCGATGGTTGTCAAACTTTACATTGAACTCTACAATGACCACAACCACCACAAGTCATTCAAAGGCTGGCAAAATGCACAATGGCTATTCCAAGGGACATTAGATAATATCACAAGCAGTTGATGCTGGATATTTGCCTTCATTTGAGAAGGACAAAATGATATCTCCTATCAAAGTTTCAAGACATTTCTGATTACTCAATTGTAAAAATCCATGATTCAAGAACTTTCTTTAATTGGTATATAGTAGGTAGCATTCATGGTCAACAAGATTAATTCATTTGAAAATTCCATTTGTGATTGACAAAATGGAAGGCATACTCTTCAAAGCCAAGTGCTCCAAATGTTTTAATTTTATATGGATCGGTTAAAAGGATGTATACTTAGGTGCATTCGCAATGAATACAGTTTACCATGCCCACTTCTTCATATGCAAAAATAGTCTTTATATATATTGTAGATGAATTTGCACATGAAGAATATTGTATCAAGTAGATATAGCTACTCCACCTTGTAGATACATGTATGGCACACTCACACCAAATTGTGTCACCAAGATCATGAACAGCCACCGTGATGTTCCGGTACGAGTCTAGACCAATAAGTCGTGACAACGAGGGCAAGGTCAGCAATTCAAATGCTATCAAAGCACTCATGGACGTAGCTACATAAAATTTCCAATCAATGACACTCATCGACTAAACTACTTTCTTTCTAGTGTAAATGTGCTGATAAAGGATTAAGAAGCTCTTAAGCACCCACTTTTGGAGCCCATCATGATCCACGATTGTATCAATATTTCACTTGCGCTAAGCGGAGATGTTTTTGTATGTTTAGAGATTTAGTTGTTTCCTTCTTGTAGCATCATTTTTTGTTATCAATGGGCAAGTATTGCCAACATCCGCAAGTATCTAGAGAAGCGTGTCGGAGATATACAAAGTAGAGATATTTTAGAATTATCTTTCTCTGGACATGGCAGTCTCCTCGAGGTCACGATTCGCTCTCTTTACTTGAACATATTGTTTGGATGTCCACCCTCATATTTACAGCTCTAGTCTTTGTAATTGAGGCCGTAGACTTAGAATACTACCTAATATGCCCTCTATACTCAACTTGGTTGGTGAACAATGTTGTGTGTAATTTCTACTACTAACTTGGGCCAGACCACAATATTTGGGCTGTGGGTAAATAGGCACTAAACATGGAGAGGGCTCATCTACTCTGGGAAGGGACACTGAAGTTTTTGGTGCCGCGCAGGTTTTTAGCCACCTAGTCTAAAGCAACAATGCTGATGCACACTATCATTCTAAATAATAGTTTTTGATCTTGTGGCCATATGGAAGAGGGATGCGTAGGTCAAAAGTGGTCACTCACATGTCATGTGCGAGAGAGGAGAGCGGAGGTGGAGAGCATTCACAAGCTATATCCGCTTTGCATACCTAGACACCTGGTATAACATGTTGTGCCTGCATGCAAGACTTCTCCAACCGTAGTAACATCACTGAGGATGTATAGTGCAAGCAGTATGAGAATAAGCTCAGCCTCGAGACAGTGTTTTCTTCGCGTGCGGGGGAGTTGATAGTAGGAAGCAAGATTCGACTGTATTTTAAACGATGGCTCACTTTCTCAAAGACTGCAACAAACCACAGCAGTAGAACGAAAGAGTACTGGAGTGAGGTGTCCGTCCGTGGCAGTTTGCAGGTTCGTTGGTGGCAAAGTTGAGATGACACAGGAGCATCTTTGATGCCGTGGCTATATGTAGTCACCTTACGTGGGTCACTTCAAGAGCAATGGGTGGAGACGCTCTTACCAACTCCTTCAGTGACACGGTACGTGATGATCTTATACTCTGATGGCTACCAGAATGACATATAGAGCAGTCATTTGAAAGTCCTCAAGTTGGACACGCACAATACCTTACCTCATTGTGAACTTGAAGGGGGTCACTGAGGAGACATAATCAGCTCTGAGCACCGAGCTGCCAATTCATGGATTATTAAGCTGAGTATGAAGCTATGGTACAGAAGATTCAAAACCTGAGACAAGCCCAGTTCTCTACTAATCTAAGTGACAATCATGCCTTTCATGGGTCGTACCCATCTGCTCTGTCAGCTTCCTCTGACGCCTTGTTTGCTAAACTTATAGCCTTGTAAAATAAAAATCCCTGCTCAGCAACCAAGTTTAGTAACGGTGGACTGGTGTAAATCTTGACAGCCGTAAATCTTTAACAAGAAGAGAAAACACAAGGGCCGACTCTATCGTTTTAGACCAAACCTTAGCATCAGTAAACCAGAGGAGGAGAATTTAAGATGTATGGTACTCACCGCTGACGGGAAGCCTGTGATTGCGAACACGCCCAAAATTGGAGCCCAAAGAGGGTTGTCTGGCTGAACAACTCCAAACAAAGGGTTCTGGTTGAAGTACTCGAATATGGAGCCAACCTACAGGAATCACCACGCATAGCATCCCCAGGATGTCATCAATTTTGTCAAGATATCGGCGACACTTTCGGTAGAAAAAGAGAAAATTATTGAAACCAGTCCGAATTCCTCATGCTCTTCCAAAACCATTCTCCGTAATAAGTTTAAGGAATTCAAACCGTACACACATGAGAATCGATTCACCAGAACAGCAGATCCCAATGCGAAGCCAACGCACTCATATATAGCATGAGATTGTCCGACTCACGATTCTACTTAAGAATACCTAGGAATTTAGAGTGGGAATCTCAACGCAGCCTATCTCTGAAGGAGAAGCAAGGAAGACGAAGGTTTCTAGGGCTCATAAAATACTTCTACAGATGCACTTACGAGCATGCGTCAGCGCATTTGCAACTTTCGTAAGCGAGGCCAACCCACATAAAGCACGGAATTGAATCCCTGATGGATACACGAACCAAAGGTCTCACGCATCAAAATCGGTGCAAAGAGAAGCAAGAGCCATGAACACTTTCTAGGGTTCCCAGAAGAAGGCCTCTAAGAATACAATCACTATCACCATGCGTCAGAGCATTTGCAACCACACATGATGGTACAACAGCAACCTCACCTGTGACTACCGGCATGCTCTACCATACATTGCATAAACCCTTACTCTAAGTTTGCTTCCAATCCCCGTCCCAACAACACCAATTCACATAAACCATCCCACCATTCAATACACAATGATAGTCCTTACGAAAATTGAGTCTTTCATGCTGAGCATTAAAAATCATTCCGAGCTCCTCAATCCGAATTCAAGAAGCTGGCTCTCAGACTATAATTGAATTAGGGTAGAGGAATAGAGGCAGGGAAAATAGAAGAAGAAGAAAGCACTCACCGCAGCAATGGCCACCAAGCAGGACCCGATTAAATAAACAGGAAACGGAAGGTCCCCGGAATCACTAACAGGCGCAACTGCCTCAGGCGCAATCCGCAAAACACCTGCAATTCTCCAGAGAGAACATTTTCCGCAACTCCAGCAAAAAGACTGACCCTGGTCTCCTTGTATGCCAATGGGAACACAACTACAATTCACAAACCAGGAATCCAGGATACCGACATCATTCCAACACAATCCAAGAAGCGTAAACAAAATTTAAAACCCTCAATCGCAGACCTACAGCTAAAAACTCCGCTCAATTCCAAACCAGCCAGAAACCGCATTCATCTCCAGCAACAAAACGCCATGAAAGCAACGCAGCAAACGCACATCTCATAAATTCACCTCTAGTCCACGACGGAAACAATGGTCTGGAAACAATGATCATGATCATGTCCTCTTCCAGAACAGAAGAAGAAGCAACAGTCTTGCACACAGTCATTATTCCCGCTTCACAGGTTCAGGGTCAAGGACGCGCTTGTTGTCGACAGAGACCTGTCGAAAATCCCATTCAACTCTTCCACAAACCAAACCTAGAGTTCCTCTCAAATGTCCCATATCAAATGGGACTTGTGTGAGAGCCTTGGATATAAGTGACCACTGTAACATGTTGTAATGTAAATGGGGTACCAAGTATGATGAGATTGACGTGGCAACCAATGTGGTGCTTGTGCCGGATTTCATCCACCCTTGGACCCCCCCATCCGTCCCTCCCCACTCTACCCTCTCCGCAGTCCCACCTACCGGCCCTTAGTCTCCTTTATGGACTTTTACACAACTTTTTGATTTAATTTTTGCTTTTATTTAAAAATTCTTGAATATGCGCAAATAAATCAAATATGAATAAACTAACATACAAGATTATATTTTATTTTCAAAGGTATACTTTTAGAATGTCAAGATTGTCATTCTCTACATTTTATTTCAGTAAAATGAAGAAAATGACAATTTAAATACATTCCATAACTATATATATATATATATATAGATACACATATTGAAGTAAAAAAGTTGATGATTTGATGATTGTAGAGTTTTCCAAAGTATGCAAAATGCTTTTGTATCAAAAAGCCTTTTCTTTTCAAAGCAATCTTCTTTGTGTTGTCTAAATTCTTGAAAGTGGATTCTCAATTGAACTTTGTTCATAGGAATAGCAGTTTATATGTCCTTAAAGATATGTAATGTGGGTTTAGTAAAATTCAAGATAAATCCTATCCATAGAAACTCAAAATTATTTAATATTGCAACTGCTCTTTAGAATATTGTATCTTTGTAGATGGAATGTATATATATTTTATTTGGAATTTACAATTCTTAGTAGTCTTTTAGAAACAAATCTTTTAGATATTTCCTTTGCTTACTTTTACGTGTTTTCTTTCACCCTTTCTGATGTTTTTGGTTTTTCTTGAATCTAGGATTTTAAGTTATTTTGGAAATGTTGGAAAAAGAACGCCATAGGTATTACATGTTATTTCTTTGTAGTACTTTATTCACATTGCGAGCATATACTCATCATCGTGCGCAAGGTTGCCATGGCCGTTGTTGTGCCGCCTTGGCGAACCCTAGAGCCTAAACACGGCGAGCGCTTCCATGTTTCTTTAGATCATAGAAGCAATCTAAATATTTTGATGTTCATGTTTTAAAATTTATGTGTGAACAAATTTGCTGTTAATGTGTAGTACAATATACTGCCATACATATACATATATACATATATATATACATATATATATATATATATATATACATATATATATATACATACATATATATATGTGTATCTAAATACGTATTTAGTATGTCGAAGGAGCAGCCATCGACCAAAACCTAGAAGAGGCTGAATCCAATAAGCGTGAGCATAGATCCCCATCAATTTATTTTGAACTATTTGAAGCCACAGGTGGCTAGAATATCCTCCACTCAGCTATCTTGAAGTGTACCATGACACTAGTCTTCTACCGCTACTCATCCCATACAAAAGAGATGAAACACTTAGTTGTGAAACATAGAGTAGCCAAACACCAAATATGTTTTGTACAATTTATCAACCTAAAAACCGTATCCAAAATCCTATGGTCACGAACTTCATGCAAGATCCCGATGGTTGTCAAACTTTACATTGAACTCTACAATGACCACAACCACCACAAGTCATTCAAAGGCTGGCAAAATGCACAATGGCTATTCCAAGGGACATTAGATAATATCACAAGCAGTTGATGCTGGATATTTGCCTTCATTTGAGAAGGACAAAATGATATCTCCTATCAAAGTTTCAAGACATTTCTGATTACTCAATTGTAAAAATCCATGATTCAAGAACTTTCTTTAATTGGTATATAGTAGGTAGCATTCATGGTCAACAAGATTAATTCATTTGAAAATTCCATTTGTGATTGACAAAATGGAAGGCATACTCTTCAAAGCCAAGTGCTCCAAATGTTTTAATTTTATATGGATCGGTTAAAAGGATGTATACTTAGGTGCATTCGCAATGAATACAGTTTACCATGCCCACTTCTTCATATGCAAAAATAGTCTTTATATATATTGTAGATGAATTTGCACATGAAGAATATTGTATCAAGTAGATATAGCTACTCCACCTTGTAGATACATGTATGGCACACTCACACCAAATTGTGTCACCAAGATCATGAACAGCCACCGTGATGTTCCGGTACGAGTCTAGACCAATAAGTCGTGACAACGAGGGCAAGGTCAGCAATTCAAATGCTATCAAAGCACTCATGGACGTAGCTACATAAAATTTCCAATCAATGACACTCATCGACTAAACTACTTTCTTTCTAGTGTAAATGTGCTGATAAAGGATTAAGAAGCTCTTAAGCACCCACTTTTGGAGCCCATCATGATCCACGATTGTATCAATATTTCACTTGCGCTAAGCGGAGATGTTTTTGTATGTTTAGAGATTTAGTTGTTTCCTTCTTGTAGCATCATTTTTTGTTATCAATGGGCAAGTATTGCCAACATCCGCAAGTATCTAGAGAAGCGTGTCGGAGATATACAAAGTAGAGATATTTTAGAATTATCTTTCTCTGGACATGGCAGTCTCCTCGAGGTCACGATTCGCTCTCTTTACTTGAACATATTGTTTGGATGTCCACCCTCATATTTACAGCTCTAGTCTTTGTAATTGAGGCCGTAGACTTAGAATACTACCTAATATGCCCTCTATACTCAACTTGGTTGGTGAACAATGTTGTGTGTAATTTCTACTACTAACTTGGGCCAGACCACAATATTTGGGCTGTGGGTAAATAGGCACTAAACATGGAGAGGGCTCATCTACTCTGGGAAGGGACACTGAAGTTTTTGGTGCCGCGCAGGTTTTTAGCCACCTAGTCTAAAGCAACAATGCTGATGCACACTATCATTCTAAATAATAGTTTTTGATCTTGTGGCCATATGGAAGAGGGATGCGTAGGTCAAAAGTGGTCACTCACATGTCATGTGCGAGAGAGGAGAGCGGAGGTGGAGAGCATTCACAAGCTATATCCGCTTTGCATACCTAGACACCTGGTATAACATGTTGTGCCTGCATGCAAGACTTCTCCAACCGTAGTAACATCACTGAGGATGTATAGTGCAAGCAGTATGAGAATAAGCTCAGCCTCGAGACAGTGTTTTCTTCGCGTGCGGGGGAGTTGATAGTAGGAAGCAAGATTCGACTGTATTTTAAACGATGGCTCACTTTCTCAAAGACTGCAACAAACCACAGCAGTAGAACGAAAGAGTACTGGAGTGAGGTGTCCGTCCGTGGCAGTTTGCAGGTTCGTTGGTGGCAAAGTTGAGATGACACAGGAGCATCTTTGATGCCGTGGCTATATGTAGTCACCTTACGTGGGTCACTTCAAGAGCAATGGGTGGAGACGCTCTTACCAACTCCTTCAGTGACACGGTACGTGATGATCTTATACTCTGATGGCTACCAGAATGACATATAGAGCAGTCATTTGAAAGTCCTCAAGTTGGACACGCACAATACCTTACCTCATTGTGAACTTGAAGGGGGTCACTGAGGAGACATAATCAGCTCTGAGCACCGAGCTGCCAATTCATGGATTATTAAGCTGAGTATGAAGCTATGGTACAGAAGATTCAAAACCTGAGACAAGCCCAGTTCTCTACTAATCTAAGTGACAATCATGCCTTTCATGGGTCGTACCCATCTGCTCTGTCAGCTTCCTCTGACGCCTTGTTTGCTAAACTTATAGCCTTGTAAAATAAAAATCCCTGCTCAGCAACCAAGTTTAGTAACGGTGGACTGGTGTAAATCTTGACAGCCGTAAATCTTTAACAAGAAGAGAAAACACAAGGGCCGACTCTATCGTTTTAGACCAAACCTTAGCATCAGTAAACCAGAGGAGGAGAATTTAAGATGTATGGTACTCACCGCTGACGGGAAGCCTGTGATTGCGAACACGCCCAAAATTGGAGCCCAAAGAGGGTTGTCTGGCTGAACAACTCCAAACAAAGGGTTCTGGTTGAAGTACTCGAATATGGAGCCAACCTACAGGAATCACCACGCATAGCATCCCCAGGATGTCATCAATTTTGTCAAGATATCGGCGACACTTTCGGTAGAAAAAGAGAAAATTATTGAAACCAGTCCGAATTCCTCATGCTCTTCCAAAACCATTCTCCGTAATAAGTTTAAGGAATTCAAACCGTACACACATGAGAATCGATTCACCAGAACAGCAGATCCCAATGCGAAGCCAACGCACTCATATATAGCATGAGATTGTCCGACTCACGATTCTACTTAAGAATACCTAGGAATTTAGAGTGGGAATCTCAACGCAGCCTATCTCTGAAGGAGAAGCAAGGAAGACGAAGGTTTCTAGGGCTCATAAAATACTTCTACAGATGCACTTACGAGCATGCGTCAGCGCATTTGCAACTTTCGTAAGCGAGGCCAACCCACATAAAGCACGGAATTGAATCCCTGATGGATACACGAACCAAAGGTCTCACGCATCAAAATCGGTGCAAAGAGAAGCAAGAGCCATGAACACTTTCTAGGGTTCCCAGAAGAAGGCCTCTAAGAATACAATCACTATCACCATGCGTCAGAGCATTTGCAACCACACATGATGGTACAACAGCAACCTCACCTGTGACTACCGGCATGCTCTACCATACATTGCATAAACCCTTACTCTAAGTTTGCTTCCAATCCCCGTCCCAACAACACCAATTCACATAAACCATCCCACCATTCAATACACAATGATAGTCCTTACGAAAATTGAGTCTTTCATGCTGAGCATTAAAAATCATTCCGAGCTCCTCAATCCGAATTCAAGAAGCTGGCTCTCAGACTATAATTGAATTAGGGTAGAGGAATAGAGGCAGGGAAAATAGAAGAAGAAGAAAGCACTCACCGCAGCAATGGCCACCAAGCAGGACCCGATTAAATAAACAGGAAACGGAAGGTCCCCGGAATCACTAACAGGCGCAACTGCCTCAGGCGCAATCCGCAAAACACCTGCAATTCTCCAGAGAGAACATTTTCCGCAACTCCAGCAAAAAGACTGACCCTGGTCTCCTTGTATGCCAATGGGAACACAACTACAATTCACAAACCAGGAATCCAGGATACCGACATCATTCCAACACAATCCAAGAAGCGTAAACAAAATTTAAAACCCTCAATCGCAGACCTACAGCTAAAAACTCCGCTCAATTCCAAACCAGCCAGAAACCGCATTCATCTCCAGCAACAAAACGCCATGAAAGCAACGCAGCAAACGCACATCTCATAAATTCACCTCTAGTCCACGACGGAAACAATGGTCTGGAAACAATGATCATGATCATGTCCTCTTCCAGAACAGAAGAAGAAGCAACAGTCTTGCACACAGTCATTATTCCCGCTTCACAGGTTCAGGGTCAAGGACGCGCTTGTTGTCGACAGAGACCTGTCGAAAATCCCATTCAACTCTTCCACAAACCAAACCTAGAGTTCCTCTCAAATGTCCCATATCAAATGGGACTTGTGTGAGAGCCTTGGATATAAGTGACCACTGTAACATGTTGTAATGTAAATGGGGTACCAAGTATGATGAGATTGACGTGGCAACCAATGTGGTGCTTGTGCCGGATTTCATCCACCCTTGGACCCCCCCATCCGTCCCTCCCCACTCTACCCTCTCCGCAGTCCCACCTACCGGCCCTTAGTCTCCTTTATGGACTTTTACACAACTTTTTGATTTAATTTTTGCTTTTATTTAAAAATTCTTGAATATGCGCAAATAAATCAAATATGAATAAACTAACATACAAGATTATATTTTATTTTCAAAGGTATACTTTTAGAATGTCAAGATTGTCATTCTCTACATTTTATTTCAGTAAAATGAAGAAAATGACAATTTAAATACATTCCATAACTATATATATATATATATATAGATACACATATTGAAGTAAAAAAGTTGATGATTTGATGATTGTAGAGTTTTCCAAAGTATGCAAAATGCTTTTGTATCAAAAAGCCTTTTCTTTTCAAAGCAATCTTCTTTGTGTTGTCTAAATTCTTGAAAGTGGATTCTCAATTGAACTTTGTTCATAGGAATAGCAGTTTATATGTCCTTAAAGATATGTAATGTGGGTTTAGTAAAATTCAAGATAAATCCTATCCATAGAAACTCAAAATTATTTAATATTGCAACTGCTCTTTAGAATATTGTATCTTTGTAGATGGAATGTATATATATTTTATTTGGAATTTACAATTCTTAGTAGTCTTTTAGAAACAAATCTTTTAGATATTTCCTTTGCTTACTTTTACGTGTTTTCTTTCACCCTTTCTGATGTTTTTGGTTTTTCTTGAATCTAGGATTTTAAGTTATTTTGGAAATGTTGGAAAAAGAACGCCATAGGTATTACATGTTATTTCTTTGTGTACTTTATTCACATTGCGAGCATATACTCATCATCGTGCGCAAGGTTGCCATGGCCGTTGTTGTGCCGCCTTGGCGAACCCTAGAGCCTAAACACGGCGAGCGCTTCCATGTTTCTTTAGATCATAGAAGCAATCTAAATATTTTGATGTTCATGTTTTAAAATTTATGTGTGAACAAATTTGCTGTTAATGTGTAGTACAATATACTGCCATACATATACATATATACATATATATATACATATATATATATATATATATATATACATATATATATACATACATATATATATGTGTATCTAAATACGTATTTAGTATGTCGAAGGAGCAGCCATCGACCAAAACCTAGAAGAGGCTGAATCCAATAAGCGTGAGCATAGATCCCCATCAATTTATTTTGAACTATTTGAAGCCACAGGTGGCTAGAATATCCTCCACTCAGCTATCTTGAAGTGTACCATGACACTAGTCTTCTACCGCTACTCATCCCATACAAAAGAGATGAAACACTTAGTTGTGAAACATAGAGTAGCCAAACACCAAATATGTTTTGTACAATTTATCAACCTAAAAACCGTATCCAAAATCCTATGGTCACGAACTTCATGCAAGATCCCGATGGTTGTCAAACTTTACATTGAACTCTACAATGACCACAACCACCACAAGTCATTCAAAGGCTGGCAAAATGCACAATGGCTATTCCAAGGGACATTAGATAATATCACAAGCAGTTGATGCTGGATATTTGCCTTCATTTGAGAAGGACAAAATGATATCTCCTATCAAAGTTTCAAGACATTTCTGATTACTCAATTGTAAAAATCCATGATTCAAGAACTTTCTTTAATTGGTATATAGTAGGTAGCATTCATGGTCAACAAGATTAATTCATTTGAAAATTCCATTTGTGATTGACAAAATGGAAGGCATACTCTTCAAAGCCAAGTGCTCCAAATGTTTTAATTTTATATGGATCGGTTAAAAGGATGTATACTTAGGTGCATTCGCAATGAATACAGTTTACCATGCCCACTTCTTCATATGCAAAAATAGTCTTTATATATATTGTAGATGAATTTGCACATGAAGAATATTGTATCAAGTAGATATAGCTACTCCACCTTGTAGATACATGTATGGCACACTCACACCAAATTGTGTCACCAAGATCATGAACAGCCACCGTGATGTTCCGGTACGAGTCTAGACCAATAAGTCGTGACAACGAGGGCAAGGTCAGCAATTCAAATGCTATCAAAGCACTCATGGACGTAGCTACATAAAATTTCCAATCAATGACACTCATCGACTAAACTACTTTCTTTCTAGTGTAAATGTGCTGATAAAGGATTAAGAAGCTCTTAAGCACCCACTTTTGGAGCCCATCATGATCCACGATTGTATCAATATTTCACTTGCGCTAAGCGGAGATGTTTTTGTATGTTTAGAGATTTAGTTGTTTCCTTCTTGTAGCATCATTTTTTGTTATCAATGGGCAAGTATTGCCAACATCCGCAAGTATCTAGAGAAGCGTGTCGGAGATATACAAAGTAGAGATATTTTAGAATTATCTTTCTCTGGACATGGCAGTCTCCTCGAGGTCACGATTCGCTCTCTTTACTTGAACATATTGTTTGGATGTCCACCCTCATATTTACAGCTCTAGTCTTTGTAATTGAGGCCGTAGACTTAGAATACTACCTAATATGCCCTCTATACTCAACTTGGTTGGTGAACAATGTTGTGTGTAATTTCTACTACTAACTTGGGCCAGACCACAATATTTGGGCTGTGGGTAAATAGGCACTAAACATGGAGAGGGCTCATCTACTCTGGGAAGGGACACTGAAGTTTTTGGTGCCGCGCAGGTTTTTAGCCACCTAGTCTAAAGCAACAATGCTGATGCACACTATCATTCTAAATAATAGTTTTTGATCTTGTGGCCATATGGAAGAGGGATGCGTAGGTCAAAAGTGGTCACTCACATGTCATGTGCGAGAGAGGAGAGCGGAGGTGGAGAGCATTCACAAGCTATATCCGCTTTGCATACCTAGACACCTGGTATAACATGTTGTGCCTGCATGCAAGACTTCTCCAACCGTAGTAACATCACTGAGGATGTATAGTGCAAGCAGTATGAGAATAAGCTCAGCCTCGAGACAGTGTTTTCTTCGCGTGCGGGGGAGTTGATAGTAGGAAGCAAGATTCGACTGTATTTTAAACGATGGCTCACTTTCTCAAAGACTGCAACAAACCACAGCAGTAGAACGAAAGAGTACTGGAGTGAGGTGTCCGTCCGTGGCAGTTTGCAGGTTCGTTGGTGGCAAAGTTGAGATGACACAGGAGCATCTTTGATGCCGTGGCTATATGTAGTCACCTTACGTGGGTCACTTCAAGAGCAATGGGTGGAGACGCTCTTACCAACTCCTTCAGTGACACGGTACGTGATGATCTTATACTCTGATGGCTACCAGAATGACATATAGAGCAGTCATTTGAAAGTCCTCAAGTTGGACACGCACAATACCTTACCTCATTGTGAACTTGAAGGGGGTCACTGAGGAGACATAATCAGCTCTGAGCACCGAGCTGCCAATTCATGGATTATTAAGCTGAGTATGAAGCTATGGTACAGAAGATTCAAAACCTGAGACAAGCCCAGTTCTCTACTAATCTAAGTGACAATCATGCCTTTCATGGGTCGTACCCATCTGCTCTGTCAGCTTCCTCTGACGCCTTGTTTGCTAAACTTATAGCCTTGTAAAATAAAAATCCCTGCTCAGCAACCAAGTTTAGTAACGGTGGACTGGTGTAAATCTTGACAGCCGTAAATCTTTAACAAGAAGAGAAAACACAAGGGCCGACTCTATCGTTTTAGACCAAACCTTAGCATCAGTAAACCAGAGGAGGAGAATTTAAGATGTATGGTACTCACCGCTGACGGGAAGCCTGTGATTGCGAACACGCCCAAAATTGGAGCCCAAAGAGGGTTGTCTGGCTGAACAACTCCAAACAAAGGGTTCTGGTTGAAGTACTCGAATATGGAGCCAACCTACAGGAATCACCACGCATAGCATCCCCAGGATGTCATCAATTTTGTCAAGATATCGGCGACACTTTCGGTAGAAAAAGAGAAAATTATTGAAACCAGTCCGAATTCCTCATGCTCTTCCAAAACCATTCTCCGTAATAAGTTTAAGGAATTCAAACCGTACACACATGAGAATCGATTCACCAGAACAGCAGATCCCAATGCGAAGCCAACGCACTCATATATAGCATGAGATTGTCCGACTCACGATTCTACTTAAGAATACCTAGGAATTTAGAGTGGGAATCTCAACGCAGCCTATCTCTGAAGGAGAAGCAAGGAAGACGAAGGTTTCTAGGGCTCATAAAATACTTCTACAGATGCACTTACGAGCATGCGTCAGCGCATTTGCAACTTTCGTAAGCGAGGCCAACCCACATAAAGCACGGAATTGAATCCCTGATGGATACACGAACCAAAGGTCTCACGCATCAAAATCGGTGCAAAGAGAAGCAAGAGCCATGAACACTTTCTAGGGTTCCCAGAAGAAGGCCTCTAAGAATACAATCACTATCACCATGCGTCAGAGCATTTGCAACCACACATGATGGTACAACAGCAACCTCACCTGTGACTACCGGCATGCTCTACCATACATTGCATAAACCCTTACTCTAAGTTTGCTTCCAATCCCCGTCCCAACAACACCAATTCACATAAACCATCCCACCATTCAATACACAATGATAGTCCTTACGAAAATTGAGTCTTTCATGCTGAGCATTAAAAATCATTCCGAGCTCCTCAATCCGAATTCAAGAAGCTGGCTCTCAGACTATAATTGAATTAGGGTAGAGGAATAGAGGCAGGGAAAATAGAAGAAGAAGAAAGCACTCACCGCAGCAATGGCCACCAAGCAGGACCCGATTAAATAAACAGGAAACGGAAGGTCCCCGGAATCACTAACAGGCGCAACTGCCTCAGGCGCAATCCGCAAAACACCTGCAATTCTCCAGAGAGAACATTTTCCGCAACTCCAGCAAAAAGACTGACCCTGGTCTCCTTGTATGCCAATGGGAACACAACTACAATTCACAAACCAGGAATCCAGGATACCGACATCATTCCAACACAATCCAAGAAGCGTAAACAAAATTTAAAACCCTCAATCGCAGACCTACAGCTAAAAACTCCGCTCAATTCCAAACCAGCCAGAAACCGCATTCATCTCCAGCAACAAAACGCCATGAAAGCAACGCAGCAAACGCACATCTCATAAATTCACCTCTAGTCCACGACGGAAACAATGGTCTGGAAACAATGATCATGATCATGTCCTCTTCCAGAACAGAAGAAGAAGCAACAGTCTTGCACACAGTCATTATTCCCGCTTCACAGGTTCAGGGTCAAGGACGCGCTTGTTGTCGACAGAGACCTGTCGAAAATCCCATTCAACTCTTCCACAAACCAAACCTAGAGTTCCTCTCAAATGTCCCATATCAAATGGGACTTGTGTGAGAGCCTTGGATATAAGTGACCACTGTAACATGTTGTAATGTAAATGGGGTACCAAGTATGATGAGATTGACGTGGCAACCAATGTGGTGCCTGTGCCGGATTTCATCCACCCTTGGACCCCCCCATCCGTCCCTCCCCACTCTACCCTCTCCGCAGTCCCACCTACCGGCCCTTAGTCTCCTTTATGGACTTTTACACAACTTTTTGATTTAATTTTTGCTTTTATTTAAAAATTCTTGAATATGCGCAAATAAATCAAATATGAATAAACTAACATACAAGATTATATTTTATTTTCAAAGGTATACTTTTAGAATGTCAAGATTGTCATTCTCTACATTTTATTTCAGTAAAATGAAGAAAATGACAATTTAAATACATTCCATAACTATATATATATATATATATATAGATACACATATTGAAGTAAAAAAGTTGATGATTTGATGATTGTAGAGTTTTCCAAAGTATGCAAAATGCTTTTGTATCAAAAAGCCTTTTCTTTTCAAAGCAATCTTCTTTGTGTTGTCTAAATTCTTGAAAGTGGATTCTCAATGGAACTTTGTTCATAGGAATAGCAGTTTATATGTCCTTAAAGATATGTAATGTGGGTTTAGTAAAATTCAAGATAAATCCTATCCATAGAAACTCAAAATTATTTAATATTGCAACTGCTCTTTAGAATATTGTATCTTTGTAGATGGAATGTATATATATTTTATTTGGAATTTACAATTCTTAGTAGTCTTTTAGAAACAAATCTTTTAGATATTTCCTTTGCTTACTTTTACGTGTTTTCTTTCACCCTTTCTGATGTTTTTGGTTTTTCTTGAATCTAGGATTTTAAGTTATTTTGGAAATGTTGGAAAAAGAACGCCATAGGTATTACATGTTATTTCTTTGTGTACTTTATTCACATTGCGAGCATATACTCATCATCGTGCGCAAGGTTGCCATGGCCGTTGTTGTGCCGCCTTGGCGAACCCTAGAGCCTAAACACGGCGAGCGCTTCCATGTTTCTTTAGATCATAGAAGCAATCTAAATATTTTGATGTTCATGTTTTAAAATTTATGTGTGAACAAATTTGCTGTTAATGTGTAGTACAATATACTGCCATACATATACATATATACATATATATATATATATATATACATATATATATATACATACATATATATGTGTATCTAAATACGTATTTAGTATGTCGAAGGAGCAGCCATCGACCAAAACCTAGAAGAGGCTGAATCCAATAAGCGTGAGCATAGATCCCCATCAATTTATTTTGAACTATTTGAAGCCACAGGTGGCTAGAATATCCTCCACTCAGCTATCTTGAAGTGTACCATGACACTAGTCTTCTACCGCTACTCATCCCATACAAAAGAGATGAAACACTTAGTTGTGAAACATAGAGTAGCCAAACACCAAATATGTTTTGTACAATTTATCAACCTAAAAACCGTATCCAAAATCCTATGGTCACGAACTTCATGCAAGATCCCGATGGTTGTCAAACTTTACATTGAACTCTACAATGACCACAACCACCACAAGTCATTCAAAGGCTGGCAAAATGCACAATGGCTATTCCAAGGGACATTAGATAATATCACAAGCAGTTGATGCTGGATATTTGCCTTCATTTGAGAAGGACAAAATGATATCTCCTATCAAAGTTTCAAGACATTTCTGATTACTCAATTGTAAAAATCCATGATTCAAGAACTTTCTTTAATTGGTATATAGTAGGTAGCATTCATGGTCAACAAGATTAATTCATTTGAAAATTCCATTTGTGATTGACAAAATGGAAGGCATACTCTTCAAAGCCAAGTGCTCCAAATGTTTTAATTTTATATGGATCGGTTAAAAGGATGTATACTTAGGTGCATTCGCAATGAATACAGTTTACCATGCCCACTTCTTCATATGCAAAAATAGTCTTTATATATATTGTAGATGAATTTGCACATGAAGAATATTGTATCAAGTAGATATAGCTACTCCACCTTGTAGATACATGTATGGCACACTCACACCAAATTGTGTCACCAAGATCATGAACAAGAGGTGTCATGCAAAACTATAGTTACGCATAAAGTTGAGATCCGCAAGCACTTAGCACAAGTAGAATGTTGAGAAATAAATGGAAATCGAAAGGTATCCCATTGATGATGCCCATTCAATTTCAAGCTTGTTTGCACCGTCATTGCCATGTGCCTCGCCCTGACACATGGCGAGAGAGCGGAATGTAACTAGGTGTATAGTTTTTATCATCCATATTATCGTTGTATGTATGTATCATAGGTACAAATTTACAAAGATGGGAGTACCATTCTATATGGATCGGTTAAAAGGATGTATACTTAGGTGCATTCGCAATGAATACAGTTTACCATGCCTACTTCTTCATATGCAAAAATAGTCTTTATATATATTGTAGATGAATTTGCACATGAAGAATATTGTATCAAGTAGATATAGCTACTCCACCTTGTAGATACATGTATGGCACACTCACACCAAATTGTGTCACCAAAATCATGAACAAGAGTTTTCATGCAAAGCTATAGTTACGCATAAATTTGAGATCTTCAAGCACTTAGCACAAGTAGAATGAAGAGAATTTTGAAACAAAGAGAGACTTTAAAGAAGGAATAAAGTACAAAGAAGTGATAGCGGAGAATTTGAAGCCTACAAACACTGTTTGCAGAGGAGCATATTTATCCTCATCAATGCTAGGAATTTAAAACGTGAATTCAACCCACACATGTGAGCGCTTCATTGTTGCCGTCGTGCTAGGTGTAACAATCTTGACAATGTGGGTGAATATATCCTGGTAAGAAGCTAGAAAATGTTGATTGAAGACATTGTTGTAGGTCAATGCACCTTCTATTTCTCTAAGCCAATACTAAACTCAATACTATCTGATGCTAAAGAAGTCTAGCTTGGGGAAGAGCATCTTCTCCGCTTTGGCACCACTGTATTCATTAGTATCTAGACACAATTCACCATAGAGATAGTTATCAACATCCTCCCTCTTCACCTTGTCCAGATCGTGCTTCCGGGGGAGAGCACAATAAAGTGGACCACAAAGTGCAATATGTGATCACTAAGAAGTGAATTTGAAGTGTGCTGTTTTTTAAAGCTCAAAGCTGATTTTGAGCATTTTGGTGAAGTTTTTGAGCATTTTAGTCACTTCCTAGGGTGTCATAAGGTATCTTACACGCATCTTCATAAAAAGAACATCCTTAATTGAAACTAAATTTGACCACTAGTTCTAAATCATGAAAATGAACTTTTCCAAAGTCTTGATTTCTTCATTTGGTGCCCTCTATTGTCTTTAGAGGATGTTTTTTCCAATTTAAAAAACAATGTTCGGTGAAAAAAAACTCACAAAAAGTACTGCCAAAGTGACCCTCCCAAAAAACATCCCAGATATACTTCTCGTCCGTCCAAACTTCCGAACGAAGTGGGTGGTGCCCATTTCCACGACCACAATTCACAAACGGAGGGCACCATTTGCTCGAAAGTGTTTTCTGACAAAGTTTGCACTCTTTTCTAGCCACTTTTTCAAATGACTGCATTCACTTTGTCGCACTTTGAGGTACTCGTAGGGCATCGTAAACACCTTACCTTCTTATGCAAATTTCCAGGATTCAAGATGACCAAGTCTATCTTCTATATCCCATCCCGCTTTCAACAGATCAAAAACTTATATGGCACTTTTCTTAGTGTTTACAACAATGGCTGAAATTGGCCATGAGCTAAGCACTTTTGTAGTCCACTTTATTGTGCTTCCCCCCTTCCACACGAAGGAAACTGCAGCTTGGATCTCTTTGAGGGATGCCTCCTCTACTTGAGTTTGGGGGCGCGCTCCCCAGGATCATCGGTGTCAGTTCTAATGTTAAAAAATGCAAGGCTTTAACGCCCACTGTTTATATTTTATAGAAATTGTGTTGCAACCAAATTTACACACTGATGTCTCTTTAGATAGAAGAGTAAGCCTCTACTTCTTGCCAACTACCTCCTTCCTTACAGCTGCTTTCTTGCCATTTGGCTTTCCAATAGCAAGAGTTTCAATTTCTAAGCCATTTGGAAACTTCTTAACAACTGATGCCCCTTTCTTCGGAGGTATCTCCTTCTGTGCTACCTTTGCTTGTTTTCATTCTATTTCTTCTTGCCTTTGGAGGTTGGTGTATGAGCAATAGGAACACCATTAACCATGCATCCACAACAACATGCCTTTAAGATCTGGTATCCGCACTCTTGTGTCACAAGATTTTGATGGATAGCACGCAAATCTCCTTTTCTGAAATCCTATAGAAACGTCAACACAACAAATCAAATGAACATTCCGTTTAACAATCAATTAAATAGATTATTCTATAGTTAAAAACTTATGTTTTAGCCAAGTTTGAACATGTGTGGATTTAAACATTTGATTGTTGAACATAAGTTTCTAACATTTGAATGGAGGCTTGTGACTATGGCTCAAGACTAGGCAAAAAAGAATAAGAATACAACCGAATTCAAGCAAACTCCTCTACATAGCTTGTAGTCCCCACACAAATACACTACGATTGTCCCCCAATCTAGAGAATTTGGTCCATCATCAAGTTCCAAAAAGCTAAGCATTTGGGGCATGATCTAAAGCCCAAACATACGGCGCTTGCCACAACAAGGGCATGGACGAATGTGTCTGTCCTTCAGTTATCTCTTAGATGACACCCACAAGGGATTAGCATCTGGTGAGGTTGACATCCGCAATACTTGATCAAGTGCGCTTGCAACCACCATCTGAAAATATGCCCATGTCTCTTCATCTAAAGATGAGTCCTTTGACTCCTTTAATGTTGATGGCTCTGAACTCTTCATGTGCCTTTTGCACATAATCTTTTAAAAGCTCTTGTACCCTATCCTTTGTTGAATTCAAGTTGCACTCTTTGTTGACAACTTCATCTTCTACCCATTCACGCTGGAAGGAAAGCTCCAATTCTAGCCACAATCTCTTTCCTATTATTGACATAAAGTCGTTTAAAATGCCTTGTGCACAACACCACTAGATGAAGAATTTGTCGGTTTTGACAATTGATTCCAAACCACGTTTCTGCTCCAACAAGGTGTTTCTTCCAATTGCTTGCACCGCTCATGATGGTCTTGTTGTAAGCATTTCATATTTGGACATTTATACACAAGTAGAATGCAATATGCATTGGATGTAGGGTCTTGTTTGAAGACATTATCTGATACTTGCATAAGGAACCGAAATCGCTTATGACAAATTTTACAAACAAAACTTGGAGATGACCGTGTAGAAGTATTCACATCATTCACGGAAACCAACCATTTGGGATACCCACCAACCTTGCTTAGAAAAAGGTGCCCCTTTGCAACCTTCTTTTTGGTATTTTCAATGGAATTTAAGAAATCTAGCATTATATGATTGTCATCAATCATCTCCTCATCACCTTCTGAATGAGATTCAACATGATCATGGAGGCTCAAACAATTCAACTCCTCTAAGATGCTTTTCATCTTGTCTTCAAAATTTAAGAGTGCCTATATATGTCTTTATTGACTTATGATAACAACATATGTATGACCTTGCCAACTCCTAGCCTTTCTTTACTAACGTAGTCTCAGAAGTTGAAACAAAAGAGCATCAATAAGGTAGATTCAAACTTCCAAAGTGACCATGAAGGATATCCATAGCTGTTCATCCACCAAATATGGACATATTGTTTTGGAGTGTAAGAGGATAAAGGACGTCAAATGAAGAGATGAAAATCTCAAACTAGTTGCCTAATACCTAATACTTGTCCGGATGCCAATTTCAGATTATCCAAACAAGTTACACGTAGTTAGAAACTTCTACCAATAGTTGTAATGACTACGGTGTCACTAAAAGCCATTAAGAGAAGGGATTCACTCAACTGATCGAGGAACCCCTTAACCACTAAAACTCCACCATATACTATAATCTGCAACCTGCAAGTCTTAAACTATTGGAACGCCAAGTCCTTAGACTATTGATATGCGAAGTCATGACCATGCTTTCCCTTCACAGATTTTTCCTCTCACAGAAACATCTAGAGACAATGAAGAGACCACGGCACCTCCATCCGTAGAGCTCGACATCTCAAAAGTCCAGTTGCAAGCTAAAATGGATTGCAGTCTATCTTTGCTAGATAGAGCACTTTCCTCCTCTTAAATCTTTTGAGCCAAGAACTCGCATTCTACAACAATGATGACTAAGAGTGACCTTGCTATCCGCAATACAGTTGATACATGACCCATATTGGCTTAAATATTAAGGACGAAGACAAAAGGGAAAAATATAATTGAGGTACCAAGTATGATGAAATTAACGTGGCAACCTATGAGGTGCTTGTGCCGGATTTCGTCCACCCTTAGACCCCTCCCCATCCATCCCTCTCCACTTTATTGATAGAATTTCCACTAGAAATGATGAAATTTTGTAGCCTATTTTGTGTACTAATATGTTATGATGTGGCAATCTATGAGGCTTCATGTCTCAAATTTTGGTCCACATGACCTAAAACAAGTCTAATATTTTTTGGCTAAAAATAGGTTCAAACGTTTAGAGGTTGAAGAGATGACTAAGTTTTGTCTCTTGAGAGTGTGCTCTTAGATTTGAAAATGGACTTGCAATGAATAAGTTTAGATGTGAATGTTGTAAATCCTTTAAAGAGGATGAATGGAAAAAGTGTTAATTTTTATTTTCATTTTTAAACTTGATTTTGGATGCAAAAACAAACATAAGGTTCAAAAAAATTAAAAGGAACTATAAAGAGTGAAGTTGAAGATGCTTTCACTAAGATGAGTCAAGATTTTCTATTTGTGGCGTTGCCAAACCGATGGCATAGTTTGTAGCGTTGCCTAACCGAGGCACCGAATCCTCGCTCCTCTCTAGTACGCCCTGCTCACGATACTCCAAGCTCCGACGTTGCAGCTATATAACTCCTTAAAGCTTTTGGTTCACTCACCTTAGTCTTTGACGTCAATTCTTATAAAGACCTTAAAAACATAGTATGATGTTTGTTTAAAAAACTTCTTATTTCAGACCAACAAAACTTAAATCTCAATTCTTGCTTGGAAAAAAGTGCTAAAAGTAGCATCTTCCATTTTTTTTAAATGGCTAGATTGTTTATCTTTTGATAAAAAAAATTATCTAAATGTGTATTAAATCTTGTATACCACAACATGTTTCAATCTTATTGATAGGATAAAAATTCAAATATTTTTTTAGCAATTTGATAAAAATGATTAAAGTGAAGAAGTTGAAATGGTTCACAAAATGCATTTCAAGTAAATCACAAAGAGGTTGAATCCATTCAGCATGTGTTGAAGTAGTAGTTTCCAATGAAACACTCAAAAGTCTTCATGATTAGTATGCTTTTCCGCATGAGTTTTTTTTTAACATTCATAGTAATGGCTGTATATGATGAATAATGTACTAAAAAAACTCTACAGATCTATGAATCTATAATGTAAAGTGTATGAATCTATCATGCTGTACAAAGTTAGATTGGATTACCTTTCTAATGGACTTTATGATTCTTGACTTGATGCATTTTATAGCTTTTAGTAGCATCTCAAATACTAATTCTTTATTACAAAAACCCAATTCACTATTTATACATACCACTCTACAAGTTGTGTCCTATTCCCGCTTCACAGGTTCAGGGTCAAGGACGCGCTTGTTGTCGAGAGAGACCTGTCGAAAATCCCATTCAACTCTTCTACAAACCAAACCTAGAGTTCCTCTCAAATGTCCCATATCAAATGGGACTTGTGTGAGAGCCTTGGATATAAGTGACCACTGTAACATGTTGTAATGTAAATGGGGTACCAAGTATGATGAGATTGACGTGGCAACCAATGTGGTGCTTGTGCCGGATTTCATCCACCCTTGGACCCCCTCATCCGTCCCTCCCCACTCTACCCTCTCCGCAGTCCCACCTACCGGCCCTTAGTCTCCTTTATGGACTTTTACACAACTTTTTGATTTAATTTTTGCTTTTATTTAAAAATTCTTGAATATGCGCAAATAAATCAAATATGAATAAACTAACATACAAGATTATATTTTATTTTCAAAGGTATACTTTTAGAATGTCAAGATTGTCATTCTCTACATTTTATTTCAGTAAAATGAAGAAAATGACAATTTAAATACATTCCATAACTATATATATATATATATATATATATATATATATATATATATATATATATATATATATATATATATATATATATATATATATATATATAGATACACATATTGAAGTAAAAAAGTTGATGATTTGATGATTGTAGAGTTTTCCAAAGTATGCAAAATGCTTTTGTATCAAAAAGCCTTTTCTTTTCAAAGCAATCTTCTTTGTGTTGTCTAAATTCTTGAAAGTGGATTCTCAATGGAACTTTGTTCATAGGAATAGCAGTTTATATGTCCTTAAAGATATGTAATGTGGGTTTAGTAAAATTCAAGATAAATCCTATCCATAGAAACTCAAAATTATTTAATATTGCAACTGCTCTTTAGAATATTGTATCTTTGTAGATGGAATGTATATATATTTTATTTGGAATTTACAATTCTTAGTAGTCTTTTAGAAACAAATCTTTTAGATATTTCCTTTGCTTACTTTTACGTGTTTTCTTTCACCCTTTCTGATGTTTTTGGTTTTTCTTGAATCTAGGATTTTAAGTTATTTTGGAAATGTTGGAAAAAGAACGCCATAGGTATTACATGTTATTTCTTTGTGTACTTTATTCACATTGCGAGCATATACTCATCATCGTGCGCAAGGTTGCCATGGCCGTTGTTGTGCCGCCTTGGCGAACCCTAGAGCCTAAACACGGCGAGCGCTTCCATGTTTCTTTAGATCATAGAAGCAATCTAAATATTTTGATGTTCATGTTTTAAAATTTATGTGTGAACAAATTTGCTGTTAATGTGTAGTACAATATACTGCCATACATACATATATATAGATATATATATATATATATATAATATTTTACTTGCACTAAGCGGAGATATTTTTGTAAATTTAGAGCTTTGTTGACAATTTTGACAATTGCCTCCTTTGTGTGTTTTGAATAGTCAAGTGTGTTTTGATAGCAAACATTATTTTGGTGTAGTTTTGCCATGTTTTTGGTGTGGTTTTGTTATATTTTTGCTTTGGTTTTGCATGTCTATGAATATGGTACTGCAAGATGTCACCAGTATAGGAAAGGGACGTTCGTATACAACAATTGCAGTGTTAGAGGATAGATTTGGACTTGTTGTCAAGAAGGGAATTCAAATTGATACACAACGGTCTAGATTGGAGTCTCGAGCATTGAGGGAGTCTGGAGCAACTAACATCGATTTATGGTTGGATGGGTACTTGTATCCAGTAGATCCTCTCACGGGATACCCACCACCCTTTTGAACTTTGAAGAGCTACTTAGAATTTCTTTGTCATGGTAAGTCTAGACTCCTTGGGTATTGTAATCACCTAGTAAGCACATGTAATCAAGTGGAGGGCTTCCAACAGCAATTAGAAGAGACACAAGTGCATTCCCTTCGGAAAAACACTAGAGCTACATGAATCCATCGCGTTGCTAACAGAGGAACTGGATGGTCCCAATAGTAGTTGGGCACATGGTGCAGAAGAGATGGCAGCATTGAAGATGGAATCCAACTTATTCAAGTGTAGATGTGTAGCACTTAAAGAAGAGTTGCAAAGAATTGAAGATGGTTTCAAAATCAACCTTCTCATTGTCAAAGAACATGGAGAAGAAGCTGCTGCTCATGGCAGCAAGAAAGGCCTTCTTGAAGATGCAATAGCTCATGGCACCAAGAGAGGCCTTATTGAAGATACAAAGGAAGGCATTTAGTGTTGTATCATGTTCAAAGTGTTGTTGTTACACTGTTTGCATTGGCCACTATCTTCAATTTCCTTCCGCCATTCTCCAACTAGTAGCCCCTCTCCCAAGCATTAAACAATTCATTGCGGCAATTTTATAAGGTTTCCAACTTTGCCATAATCTTTGATAGAATCTGGTCTATCCTATCTCTGAGTATCTTTCTTCCACCATTTCCATGTCAAATCGCATTGGAATTTATTGTTTAGTCATTCCTACGTGGTAACCTTTTTTGACGTCGTATTGAAAGAAGTTGGTTGCATTCATTATCCAAACCGCTCTACATTTACATTCAAATGGGTTCCATTAAGCTTAGGAAAGGGGAATGCTACCATATAGCCAAATTAAAGTCCTTGTTTATGTCAGATACTACGCTTGAAAACTCTCGAATACACGTTCTCAATCAGAAGTGATTTGACTTAAGTACGCAAAAAATGGAGTTGTCCAATTCCATTGCACTTGCTCTAAATTTGGAGTTGTCACACTCCAATCTATCCATCGTCAACTAAGACTTGTTTGACTCCTATCCATCCATCTCCAACTAGGACTTGATTAGCTCCTCTCAGCCTCTACCTACACACTCCCACATGTAACTAAATGATTTATTCATTAATCCAGTATCTATACTTATCTAACATCAATACAAGTATAAGGTTAGGTAAATTACCTTCAAAGTAGATGCTTTCTTAGATGAGTGAAGACCAAAAACATCACCAAAAGATTTAATTTCTTATAGTGGAAAAAATTACTTTACAAAGCTCAAGTATTGCTCTAATAAAAAAAGACACAAGGGTTTAAATAAGATGTGTGTTTTATTAATCTTCTTCTTCCTATATATACATGCACTTGAGATTTTGTATTGCATGCATTTTCTATTGAAATGGAAAGCATTCCAACTATAGTATTGTACATTTTATAAATTTCAAAGATAATAGAATATGATTTAAACAAATGGAAGCTGAGAAGCACGTGAGGGTAGGATTCTTGTTGATAAAGGATAAAGAATTAAGAAGCACCCACTTTTGGAGCCCATTCTGATCCTCCATTGTGTTAATATTTCACTTGCACTAAGCGGAGAGGTTTTTGTATGTTTAGAGCTTGAATTGTTTCGTTCTTATAGCATCATTCTTTCTTTTTCAATGGGCAAGTATTGCCAAAATCCGCAAGTACATCCGCAAGAATTTAGAAAGCGTGTCGGAGATATACAAAGTAGAGATATTTTACTATTATCTTTCTCTAAACATGGCAGTCTCCTCGAGGTCACGATTTGCTCTCTTTACTTGAACATATTGTTTGGATACCTACCTTCATGTTTACAACTCTAGTCTTTATAATTGAGGTCGTAGACTATAATATTGGATTCCGGGCTAAAATTAAAAAATAAGATGTTGCTAGATAGTAACAAGATAGAATAGCCAGAAAAATAATAAATTTAGTTAATAAAGGATTTTGATGATTCCAATACATCTAGAATATGTAGGACTAATTTTGCTTCCAGAAAACAAGGATAGAAGATTTTCCAATACGTGCAGATATAAGTACCATTATCTTATTTGGATTGGAAAATATCAAATCTTCATCAAAACCACGCAGTTATAAGACTGGAATCATTTGAAATAAACTATCAAAAATTTAGTATGGGTACCGCTCAACGCTCACTGCTCGCACGATGGCTTTTCTTGATGCTTGGCTCGAGGAGACCATTGAAGGAGATGGTCTAGGAGACCATTCAAGGAGATGGTCTAGGATAGTGGCGCAAGCCAACAAACTTTGGCAATGGATACGAAATACATGCACAAAAAAATGCGCATAACTTTTGATGTAGGACTAAACATCATATTTGTTATATTGGCCAATCTTGTTTATATTAAACGCTCAAATAGTGTGGATTTTCTCTCTTTGTTTGATTAGACGTGCCAATATAAACAGTGATAGTGTTTGACCCTTGTCAGTGTTTTTTGACTCTTGTGTAGGTGCAAGAATATAACATTAATGGATAGGTGGAGAAATACCATGGAAATAAGGACCTAGTAAGGGGAGACTAGGTTGTCCTACTTGGAGAATAGGTTTCATACCTGGAAGATTGGGTTCTCTTGAGATTAGACTTTCTTCTTCCATGTAGACAGAAGATTGCTGCCTCATTACTATTGAACTTACATGGACAATGAAATTTTAATGAGATGACAATAAAAATTAGTTGCATATCTCAAAATAATCATCTCATCACAAGATTAATAAAGAAAGGTTTTCTCATCATCGACCCTAAGGTTTGTATGCCAAATTTACCAAAAACCTCAAAAAGTGCTGCCATGTAGGCATTTTCAAGGCCTTTGAATCTATGCCCTTGGCCATCGTGTGAAGCCCCACAAGCTTATTTCCAGCCAAAGAATTGTGAGCTCGGTGGAATTTTTGGGCCCTTGGTCTCTGGCCCCAAGTCTGAATCGCCTCTAGATTGATGGCATACCTCACTACTAAGTTCATAGATTGAATAAACTTTAAAGTATCTGGCCGTTTATGCAATCGCACTTTCTCAAGATCCTCGACATTCTCAAATCACTTACTATAGAAAAACGCAAATCATATGTGCGGGCCAAGATTTTGGGCACCATTATTCATGGCCTAAAATAGCAAATTTGCCATGAGTATTAGTATTTTGAAAGGATGTTCTTGTACTTATAGTAAACCAAATATATGCCAATTAAGTATGGTGGTCTAATATACACTTACCTCCACACATATTCTAGCTATGATGTAAACAAGATGTAGAATGACTTAACAATCAAACAATAAGAATTATAGGATTACCTTAAAGCCCATACCTATTTGTTATGACAAATTATTTTGAAACCAACTATTGAAAATGATTGGATATAGGATTGCTAGGCATACAATAGTCAGTTATACATCAAATGATGGCACCAATTATTATATATAATATCTGCAATTTTTTTTATTAACCCCTAAAGGACAATGTGGCAAAATGGGGCTATTTTGGAGTTTGGGCATGTACCTGCGGATGCAATTTGAATTCAAAATTTATGAAAATTTTATTGAAAGTAGGCCTTGGTGAGAGCTTCGTGTCGGTATTTTTTATTCTCAATTCCGATGTCGGAGTGAAAAGTTATTCACCTCTGAACCGCAAAAGCTCCTCCAAGGGCAGTCAGTTAGCCAATGAGAATGACAGTGAATGCAGCAAATTCTGCCCAAAACTGCCCAAAACTGCCCAAAATTACCAAAATCTGCCCAAAGACAAAACTTTGAAATTCCACCAAAAATTGAGATTTTGATATTTTTCAAAAATAAAAATTACTATGTATAGAGAAGGCAGTTGAGCATGTTTCCACCGTTCGGATTTTCAATCCAAATGTTTTTCATATGCTATTTTTATTGTCAAAAAACAGCCTTTGTTTGTGAATTTCAGTATACCCCCTAGCGGAAAATAATTTTTTTGGCAACCTTCCACAACTTTTTTGAATATGGTTTTTTTATTACAATTAGCTAACTCAGTCTTCTTTGATGTGCATCAAAACCGCCAAAACCCATAATGTAAAAAAATGGTTTTTTGGGCCTTCAAAACTGTACTGTTCCCTTTTTGCGCAGGGAAAAAAACTTGATTCTCAACTTTGAAGGTTACGATCTTGCAATTGGTGAGGAATGAGTGTCTAAGATTTGGTAGACATGTAGACCTAGAAGTTAGCTACAAGATCTTACGGTTAGATGTACTAATTAAGACCCCAACTTAGCAAAATCCACCTTGATTTGAAGAGGGGCTGTTTTGAGGCAGTTTTGATGAAAAACACCCTCAAAACTTTAGGCGTTAATACCGATAAAATACTTTGTTGCATAAAGATAAGGCATAACACTGCACCTTACAAAATTTAGTTAGAACAGAAATTAATCTTAAGCAACAGCAATTGTTGACAAATTTTGATCTACATTATCAAATGTGATAATTATATTACATTCTTGAGCAATGGAGAGAACTACATTATTTTAAGGCTTCATCAATCATATATTTGCTCAAACTAATAAAGTAAAGTTTTATTAAGGCTTCATTAATCATATATCTGCTCATAGCTATATAATTATCCATTAGTTTGCCTACAAAATTGAAATACTAATTTTAGAGTCAAAGTATTGGAGCTCCTTTTATCCTTCAAACATTTTGCAAGGATTTGATCAAGAATGATTTTACAAATTTAAGCAAGTTATGGCCTTGAAAAACATCTACTAATTTGATGTAAAGTACCAACTAGATTTTAGCATTTTAGCAATTGGTCACCTAAGATTCTAGCATCTTTAAGAAAGTTGAACATTTCTTTTGTGTTGGTCACGATGTCATGCTCTAAGCACTCAAATGGTAGCCATGGTCAATGCGCATTTCTCAGCTCTAATTAAAATTTGATTAATAATTATTTTACTAAGTATATGTAATAACAAATATATGTATACGGAATGTGATGGAATGTCGTACGAGGTTGCATAAGCTCAAGCATGTTTATAAGCGTATCAGAAACAACAATACATCCCTAGTGGTGGAAATCAGAAGATTGATGGAATGGAAGTTGGAGTCCCGATGAGTGGGACTGTTTTGATTGTTTTGAAAAAAAATAAAAGAAAATAAGAACAGAAGTGGAGGGGGGGGGGGGAGGGGAAATTTAAACATTTAGGAAAAAAAAGAATTGAAAAAAAAAGGAATAATAAAAAAGAAGAAGGTTGAAGATAAGAATAAAAAGATGGAGTAGGGAATGGGGAAGAATGGGAAACCAAGAATGAAAGAAAAAAAAAAAGAAGAAGATGAAAATGGCCATGAAAATGAAATTAAAGATAAAAATAAAAATAAGGGGAGGTGGAAGAAATAAAAATAAGAATGGGGAATGGGGAATGGGGAAGAATGGGAAACCAAAAAAAAAAGAAGATGAAAATGAAAATGAGTTTAAAGATAAAAATAGAAATAAGGGGAGGTGGAAGAAATAAAACTGAGAAGATAGATAGATAGATAGAATGGAGAAGAAAATGTAGGTAATTTGAAGAAAATGATATAGGATTCTTAAAGAAGTTAGGTGATCAAGATGTACCGGCTTTGAGAAATTAAATGGTTTTGTTAGGGGATGGGCGGGAGTTAGTTTGGGCGGGAATCAGTTAGAGGGAGGTGGCGCATAGTAATGGGTGCGCATCGAAAAATGATTACCAAGGTACGGGAGAGGGGAGTACAAGGCGTAGCGATGGACGAATTTAAAAAGTCTGGGCTCCGAGGATGAATGTGATGCGGTCATACCAAGGCTACTACACCAGATCCCATCAGAACTCTGAAGTTAAGCGCCTTTGGGCCGGAATAGTACTGGGATGGGTGACCTCCCGGGAAGTCCCGGTGCTGCATCCATTTTGCTCCTTCTTGGATTTATGTTCTTTTTATAGATTAGTTTACATATGGGAGCATGGCGCTGTGAAGGGAAAGAAATAAAGGGGAAAAAAAAAATTGAAGACCTACTGAAACCCTTTTTGATTTATATCTTAGCAATGCCACAGAGGGAGAGGGACAGTAGAGAGGGAGAGGGACAGTGGAGAGGGAGAGGGAGAGTAGGAGAGGGAGAGGGGCTGGGAGTGGGGGAGGGAGATAATTAATTCCTTCATAATCACTGTCCTACATGGATTAATTACCTCGATTGGGATAAAATCCAGTAAATGAAGGAATCCAAGGAAGGCTGAAAAGGGAAGGAGGGCGAAAAAAATTATGAGAGAAGAAGAAAGAAGAAGTGTGAAAAAAATTAAAAGAATGAAAGAGGAACAAGAAGAAAGAAGAGGGGTGAAAAGAAAATAAAAAATAAAAAATAAAAAAATAAAATAAAAGAGGAACAAGAACAAGAGGAAAGAAGAAGGGTGTAAAAAATAAAAATAAAAAATAAAAGAGGAAGAAGAAACAAGAGGAAAGAAGAAGGGTGTAAAAAATAAGAATAAAAAATAAAAGAGGAATAAGAACAAGAAGAAAGAAGAAGGGTGAAAAAAAAAAAAAAAAAAATTAAAAAAAAAAGAGGAATGGAGGGTTATGTGAATCATGATTAGTGAACCAATTAGTCATGATTATGTTGGTTAGTGTCCTATGTTGTACCATTCCTTGTTGCATAGGTATCCCATTAACCCATCTCCATTGGATTCCATTCTTCCAATTTTTGAATTCCAATTCTTCCCACACTTCCTATCTTTCCAATTTCTGAATTCCCCTCCCTCCCTACTACCAAAGTTCTCATACACCGGGAGACGCCAAACAATGGAGGGGAAACAATTTAAAAATTAAAATAAAATGAGAAGTAGAACCCCCTTCTCAAAGAAGAAAAATTACAAATAAAACAAAAAACAAAAAAAAAGAAAAGAAAAGAAAAAACAAAAACAGTGAATCACAAAGACAGCCAAGAGTTAAGATTTTTTTAAAAAAGAAAAAAAAAAACATAGAGCCGGGACACCCACTGGGAGAGGGAGAGGGAGAAGGGACAACAAAAAATAGAAAAACAAAGGGAAAAAAAAAAAAAAAAGGGACCACGGAGAAACGGGAGAGGGACATTGGGAGGAGAGGGAGAGG
>CM026422.1:26533150-26628150 GCA_014871385.1 Ceratodon purpureus
ATGAGCACAACGCAAACCTGAAGCTCCAACAAGCTGCAACAATCGCGAGAGCAAACAAGAGGTGCACGCAACATCGTCTGCCAAGTTTCAGAGGTTTGAAAGTGGTTCTCTAAGTTGCAAAGGTACGATTCATCCTCGCAAATTGATACGGTAGCTTGGCCTGAATCGATAGTTCAGGCGTGAGATGCTTTAGTCGTAAAATCCGATGGAGCCATTAAGTGGTTAAACAAAACAGAAGCATGTCACATTTCATTAATTAGTTTGGGTGGTTTGTATTCGAGATGTTGATGTTGCGGGGTACATGAGTTGGACACAGGGACAGTAGACTTCTATGACGAGTAGCTATTGAGGATCTAATGCTCAAAATATGTGCCCACCAGCCTGATCCCTTATTTCAAGAATTGAAACATATAAATTTAGAGAACCCTAAGAGGGTGTAAGAGAAAAACATAAAAAGAAGGGAAAAAATTGAAGATATAATAAAATATATTAAGAGAAGAGATAGTATTAAAAAACGGAAAACAAAAGCTTAAAGGAAGCCAAAAAACTGAACTACTTTCCCCTTAAAGAGACTCAAAAAAAAGAAATATGCCACATTTAAGTAAATCGGACTTCAATAGTAAGATTGGTCAAAGTCCAAGTGAAATATGATGGGTAGGGTGAATCGTAGGATCATATGATCCCGCAAAGACCTAACCGTTTTATGAAATTGAGAGAGACGATAAAGGTTAGAAATGCAAAATACAGCAAACATTGCTCAAGATTATGTGCGGATCTATCAAGCATGTGGATATTAAAGATTGGCAACTTGTAAAACACCTTAAGATCCTACTATCCATGGTAAGTAGGTATATATAAACACTTCACGTTAGAACATTACATAAACAGTAAAGAAGACTCCAAGAGTATTCATACGAAAGTTATCAAACATGTGGGTATTGTAATTGGCAAGTAGTAAGCAGGACCGTAAGATCCTACGATGTTTGCCAACCTAGGTGTAAAAACACATCACATTATTTGGATTCTGTGAAATGTAAAGAAAAATCCAAATCGGAGTACAGCGTCTTACAGGATCGTAGGAAACCAGCACAAAGCCGGAAACTCACTGAACCAATCCAATGGATCGGAAAAAGAGGAAACAAAGGACCTGAAAAGAGGGAAAACCTCCGGGAAAGACAAGCTCGGGAAAAGTCCTGAAACGACTCACAGTCACCACCTAGTCCAAAAAGAAAAAAACTAATCAAAAGGAACAAAGGGGCGTGAATGTGTCCAAAACTAAAAAGGACTAAAATGAAAGCTACCCTGAGCAACTAATGTACTATCTACTCAGGCTAACTAAAACTTCAACCCATTTCAACTACATGAGACTAATCCGTGAATGGCAAAATTAAGGTGAACAATGTCGTATTGATTGACAGAGTCTTCAGATTCCCGTGTAGAAGAGAACCGTTGCCGCGGATGAAAAGTGAGCAGGTGCAAGAGGAACCCGCCAGTGCTCACACTTCCAACTTGTAAGCAGCTTCTAAATACTTACAAGCCAATAGTATGTTACTAGACAAAAAAACCAAAAAGCTTGCCCCGAGATTAGAACCTCCGAGTATGTGCAGTAGTGAATGCCAACGAAGGCCGCTGATGGTGGATGGTGATACTTGAGAACTTATTTTCGACCAGGAGGATACAGTTCCTTGAAAGATGGGGTCAGGAAATTCGGCCCTAAGTAGGGCATAGCTCTCCAGCAATCTCTGTATTCCTCCGACTCTGTAGTCAGCTCAAGACGGTCGGCTTCGTCCGCAGTGTGGTCTCGATCGCTAGAAGCCGCTGCCTCAAAAGCTCGGGGTTGAAATTATCCGAATCGGAGGTGAGAGAGGTATCTGCTACCGGGGATGTTGTCGCCTTGTTGCTGAAGTGCGTGTGGCGTTGACGAGTGAATTGTTATCCGGCTTGGAGGACTTGGCTCGGACAGCACTACACCCAGTATCGACGGATGGATGCACGGATCCAAACGACGAATACGTGGACTGCGGGCTTGCGTTCCCTCCGCACACTGATCTTGGCCAGAGCACCGACTTCAGCACCCTCCAAGATGTCGTATGCTTCGCCAACAATGTGGAGCTACCCTGCAGTTGACATGGTTTGCGGTTGACACCTCCCCTGTGTGGCTGAAGTGAACGCGGCAACACTCTCGGACTCCTCAGACTCCTCGACTCCTCGACGTCAGTGGGAAGGCGATGCCGGAAGCCTTAGAGATTCTCCAGCAACTATATTGTGTGAGCAATACTCCAATCCCACTCCGCACCTGGCTGCAGAACGCGTGTGATGTATTTGAAAGCAGGGAATAGCTCTGTTTGCGAGAACGGGCCGACCCCCGCCCTAAAACCATGGCCGGAGCTCCTTCGACGTCAGCCGGTGTCTCCTGTATAAAACAGTCATTGCTACCCCGCCTCCCCATAACGACAAAATATTTGACAATATGCGACTAACTTCTACAGTTTGTGACTAACTTCTACAGTTTGTGACTAACTTCTACAGTATGCGACCTTCTTCTACAGTATCCGGCTGGAGTTCGTCTACTAAACTGGTAAAAGTTCTAGTAATCCACTTCTTCTAGGGTTCTCTGGACGTATCTACTAGCCAACGTTCACCAATCCTAGTAGCGCCTAGGCTCCTACTCAGCGATAAGAAAACATTATTAGGACTAGGACTAGCTTACTAGCTGACAGCTGAAGGAAAGAAGCACATCTAAAACTGAATAATCACTCAGCAACCAGGCAGAGGCAAAAGCAGCAT
The DNA here is from genome assembly GCA_014871385.1 of Ceratodon purpureus. Lineage (NCBI taxonomy): Eukaryota > Viridiplantae > Streptophyta > Bryopsida > Pseudoditrichales > Ditrichaceae > Ceratodon > Ceratodon purpureus. Next base: position 26,535,938 of record CM026422.1, read on the forward strand.
AAACGAGTGCAATTTGATTGTAAAAAAAGTAAAATCCGAACAGATGTAGCGAATGTCTCAACACGGTCGTAGGATCCACGATCTCTTTGCGAGTACTCCTGGGCAAAACGAAGCACTTCTAAACTGAATAATCTCATAGCAACCAGGTAGAGGAGATCGTAGGATCCTACGATCTCTTTACGAGTACTCCTGGGCAAAACGAAGCACTACTAAAACTGAATAATCTCATAGCAACCAGGTAGAGGAGATCGTAGGATCCCTCGATCTCTTTACGAGTACTCCTGGGCAAAAGCAGCAACTACTAAAACTGAATAATCTCATACAAACCAGGTAGAGGAGATTTGTAGGATCCTACGATCTCTTTATCGAGTACTCCTGGGCAAAACGAGCACTACTAAAACTGACATAATCTCATACCAACCAGGTAGAGGAGATCGTGGGATCCCACGATCTAGCGACAAAACTCGGGAAGGATATGGGGGATAAAATTATGCGACGGCTACGGATCCATAAGGTTAGCAGCATCAAGGTTAGCAATGCGTTTAATCGATCTTGCTTTGGATCTTCCATGTCTTGGGGTTTTCTTTTGTTGTGGACTTTGCAAAGAGCACTGAAGTTACATGAACTTGTTTCTGTCGTCGATCTTCTCATACCCAAGTAGCGTCCCAGCAATTATCGTACTCGCTTCGGGTCGGTGTTGGCGATTTCTGGGCTCCAGAACTTTGATAGTGAACTGGCCATCGTCCGCATTTCGTTCATCACGATTGACCGCTGAACATGCTCTCCCTAACCAGACGGGATAAATATCTGGGTCGGAGGGACGAAGTAGGACCCAAGCCCCTAGTAGGACATCTCGCCATGGGTTCAAGGCGGGCTTCGGTTGAGCGGACTTGGGGCCACAATAGGGCTCGGGTTCTTCATCCTCAGGTGTGACATCCGTCTCGGGGAGGAGGCATAGAGGTACACTCTCCATACTTGACCAGTCATGATTAGGCAGAAACCCTCTATCAAGGTCGTCACGGTTGGAGGAAGAGGTTTCTCCAATTCTGCGAGAATGCCCTTCCAGTAATCAATATACGGAGGAAAATCCTTGCGAATCCGGAACATTCAAGCATCCCGCGTTCCCAAAATTCGATGTAACCTTGAATTCCACCCTTGAGGAATGACTTCTTAACGAGATTTTTGGAAACCTATTCTCTTGCCTTGTCTTGGTTGCCAGTGGACGCAACAGTCTCATCACCCCACAAATTCTTGAAAGGGACTCGATTGGGGATGACAGATGGTATCTTTGGATTTCCATCAGCATCCGCCTTGAATAGATGGATAGCCGATTTGTTCCTAGGTAGCCAGTGTTGGTCAACTGCAAACTCCTTGAATCGCATGACGGGCCACCTGCTTTCGTCTACATAGAATTTGAAGAGGTGCATATTCCCAAACCCACGAGAACATCCGCTCCGTCAATGAGATAGCCTTCCACGAACGATTTGAAATCCGCAACCTCCTGAACAAACTCGGGCATGAAACTCAATTCCTGGGATTTCATGAAGGCCAACATCAAGTCTGTAACAATGTAAGTATTCTGACTCTTCAAGGTCTTAGACAGATGGCTAAAGTAGGCATCAATATCCTCGTGCGTGTGCCCCACCAATAAGAAACCAGCTTGGATCTCTTTGAATACACGCCGATAAGTAAGCATCGACAAGAACCCCATCAAGAATTGATTCTTGTTGTCCTTTGCGGAGTTATCCAACTGCAAATAAAGTTTCACTGGGAGCGGAACGCGTTCACTGGAGTGATTTGTTACCGGGGGGGTAGTACGTCAAAACATCTGGACTTTCCCTTGAGCATGGCTCGAAAGAAGGAGTTAGCGGGCTCATGAAGGAACAGTTTGCCAGATTGACGAATGGGTGGTTCCTCAAGACGCCGAAGCAGTCTCGCAAGCAAGGAGATAGTGTAGTTAGAGTCGCTTGGCCACAAGTCTGTCGAGAAGTGGGCGTAGGCACGTTGCCGTGCCCATGCGTAACCATGCCCGTGACATTCATAGGAAACTGTCCCAACGGTGAAGTATGTTTCGTGGAAACGCGCATTCGAGGAATAGCCGTCTTTGCGGTATCCATTTTGTCGTGGATAATACAAAGTATTTCGCCCTTCTGCCTCTTTGACTCCTCCCTCCAAGTGTGGTACAGACGCCTACAAGACGACTGAAGATTGCAATGGTCCTGTTTCTGTTTCACAAACTTGAGGTATTCTGGCGACCCCTTCACTGATCGGTCAATGTACTGGAGAAGAGTGTCGCACTCTGTGCACTTCGCGAAGGAACTCCCAACGGGTTTGATTGCGACATTCTTAAAGTGCTGCTTCTTCAGCCTACTTATGGCTGATTGAGACACCGCTGGTAACCCAAATTCTAAGTTGGTCTGCATATCAATCCAAACAATCTGCTAGTCAGAAATGTACCCTACTTGTACTCTTCATAAGCATTAGCAATGTGGAAATGAAGCAGGGAATGCAATATTAAAGATGTTTATCTAGAGAGTTCGTAGGATCCTACAATCCCAAAATACACCATCAATTTTGTGTAAACATTTCCTCCCAACTTAGAGATCGTAGGATCCTACGATCCCAGAGTAGATGGGAATTTTGGTGTAAACATTTCTTTCGACTTAGAGATCGTAGGATCCTACGATCAGGTAGGAGAGTAATTGGTAGCGGGTCACTATGATCGCTAATAATAAAAGGTCACTACAGTAATTTGTGAACCCCGTTAAAGATCGGGTGAACCGATGTTCCAAGTCGTCGGATCGTAGGATCCTACGACCTCAGGATTTTCAAGCAGATGTCCCATGAAAGATACACTGAATTGACAATAGGGCGTGTTGTTCGTAGTTAGTACCTGGGTGGCGTCTTGTTGGATCATTTTCCAACTGTGACCAGAGGGTAGAAACTTCAGTGTGTCCATCCTGCCAGGTGCTATCATTCTCATCTGATTGGGCATAAGATCAGTTGTCTCATTGATGATGGCTGTGACTGTCCCAAGTGCTTGCACTGTTCCAAGGCGGGGCCGTTTGACATCCTTGTTCCCGTGCGTCGAAGATACGACACCTCTCTTGTACTCTTTCATGTATTCGTGAAATGTCAATTTTGGTATACCATGGATCTTGTACAATGCCGTAGCGCATACATCCATTCCATTCAACGTGACGTACTTCTGCTTCCTATTACTTCCCACATAGTGGAACTGGCCACCCACAGACCGTGCATAATCCCGGCGTGCGTCGAAGTCCTTCAACCAGTACTTTTGTCGAATGACAAGTGTATCCTGGGGCCTAAACAAGCGGACACATTCGCTGGAACAACACCACTGAGAGCACAGAGCTTGAATTTCTACGGGAAGAGTCTTCTTGGCATAGAGATCGAGTTTCTCGTCTATCCGCTTTTTGCGCCGAATAAATCGATAGGGGGCTTTTGGGCGGCCTCCGAGATGCCTCTGGGTGTCTACACCGTCAGGATGAAGAGTGTAATAGTCAACAGAATCGCTAAGCCTATGCCCACCCTCAAATACACATTCCGCTATCGGCCACCTACGATGGCTCATGATTTCCCCTGGATCCCCGAGGAAGACGTCCAGCACTGTAACTCCAATGTATCCCACTCCCAAGGTGTGGTCCTCGAAAGGATCCTCTGGACGGACGCAGTTGATTCGTCCAGAGGCCAAGGTATCCCCATTGTCGTTTAACCGCTTCACGACCTTCGCAACCCACTCAGCCTGGGGGACATATGGTAGGGAACTTGTGGAGTCCGAGCATTCTCCATCTCGCGTATTTCGGATCACATTTCTTGTCTCCCAAAGTACCGTTCTACCAAGCGCAACGGCCAAGACGCAGATGTCCGTCTGTAAAGGTTGCATAGGCAGGTAGAGCGCCATCGGAGTTATCTCAATGGGACGAAGGAGGGTCATCTCGGGGGTTGTGTTCTCAATATCGACCCCAAGCTAAGACCCAATGGGGTTCACTTCAATGACAACGGCATGACCAACAATGCCATGGCCAGGGTAGCAGATAAATACATTCAACCCAGGTATGAATGGGTCTTGCTGCTCTGCCGTGTCAGAGTCGTAGTTATTACACGTGGGATCCATAAAGTCATCGTCTTCTCCAACACTAGTTGACATATTTGATCACCTGTAAGTATGAAAGAAATCAATTCTGTTAGAATAAATGATGCAGAAAATGGAATTTTTTGAGCGAAGAAGTGGTGATGAGATCGTAGGATCCTACGATCTTCCACGGACAGAGAAAACGTTGGGTATCACGGTTATCACCTTGGACCCTCTTTAAGATAGCAGATGAAGGTAAGGTTGACACCCCCAGGTTATGTTAGCGGATGCCCTTGAGCAATGGATCGTAGGATCCTACGACCTGTTTCCTGGTACCATGGAAGACACTATAGCGCAGAGATCGTAGGATCCTACGATCTCGTAAAGCCTTTGGTGGATGCGAAACCAACAATGGTATCGTAGGATCCTACGATCTTCTCATGTTGATAACGGATGCAAAAAACATTCATTGGATCGTAGGATCCTACGATTCCATCGGTGTCCTCTCAAAAATTAGAATGATCGTAGGATCCTACGATCCTGAAGTGATCCGGAATCGTTTTGATGAATATTCGTCCGTACAGTGAGTAATTAGTGGACTCTTGAATTTTCGGGATTTCTACATTAACTGGCATGTTTGTTTTACGGCAGTTGATAGCGTCAAACGCAAGAACCACAAAAAAATATGCATTAGAAATTGCTATTGAAATGATTCTGCGATAACACTTAACATGCGATACAGTATGTTATCTAGAGTCGCAAATATATCAATGCTTATCCTAGGCAAGACGCAGGGGTTTGAGCATGCTAATTTTTGCTGGAAGTCATTACTTGTGCAAGAACCTGTTTTTGTAAGGAAAATAGGCAATAACCCGGACTGCAAGCAAAAAAGTCTGTCCCAGCAAGATTTGTCGAAGTCGCAATTCTTACGGCTTATCAACGTAATTAAGCAAAGAATAAAGTGGAGAGGGAAACTATGTGTAATACGTGGGAATGACGTCAATTTGGGTCCGTATTTCCCGGTGTGGACGCCGCGGAGTCGATGATGCAACACGGCGGAAGCTGAACGTGTTAACTGCAGGAACCGCTTCTAAATTATATTAGAAAATGCCATTGTAATGACTGTGATGCACTTAACATTGCAATGCATGATTTCTACATTCGCAAAATTAATACAAGAATGCCTATCTAGACGCCGGGAACATTCGAGCGCATCAATAATTGCTGGAACACATTAATTGTGCAAGAACTTATGGTCTATAGGAAATCAGTCAGGAATCGAGGGAGCAAGTAAGACTACTCTTCTGTCCATGCAAGATTCGTCATTTAGCAGTTCTTACGAATTATCAAGTTGATCAAGCAAGCAATTTAAGGGAGAGGAAACTAACTGGACCTGTGTTGGAGATCGTCCTCGGTCCGTGTTGCCCGCAATTGACGCCGCGGAATCAATGATCTCCTTCGCTGGAGCTTAAGGACAGTGTGTAGTTGCTGAATGTCCAGAGAACATGACGTCGATACATGAAAACAAATAACGATATGTCTAAAATGGAGGCGACCTAAGTTTAATGCAAGTCTTGGCAACTTTCGTGCCTTTACTGAAGAGCAAAGCTACGCCATGAGTATGAATGTGCACTAGTTCTAATAAACTGGCAGAAGAAACCAAGTCTAGGAAACGAAGTTGAACCACAGAGGAGAAATACCACAGATAATACTTCTTCATGCATATGAGGTCTGGATCAAGATCAAGAAATGGTATGCATACTGGGCTTGAGTAGGGACGAAATCATTCTCAAGGTGCTGAGGAAATGAACAACTCCCTTTGATTGAACAAGTAATCATTTGAAGGAGCGTAGTAACAATAGAGTAGTCGGAATTGTTACTAAGCCATGACACCATTCAATGAGCAAAGTGAACACAGGGTAATTCGGTACCAATCATGAAGTCGCAGCAAATTGTCCGTCTTGTAAAGTATCATGATAATTAGGTGTGCTCGGAAGGGTATCTAATTGACTAGACAAACCACCTTCAGTGAAACAGTGACTGGCATCCATGAACCCTGAACCCTGAACCCTGGAAACCCTAAACCCTAAACCCTGAAACCTTAAACTCTGAAGTGCCCGGAAGTATTTTTAATTTCAAATTTAAGAAAAATAAAATACCAAAATGAATAGTCCTCTCTGAGAATAGAAATAAAATGATTAGCAATTAAATATTCGTCAAAAATTGGAAGTTCCAATCATTGTACATAAAAATCCCTTCTTATCTAGATAATAAACAGGATCGTGCCTCCATGGCCACAATTTTGTATCATATTTCTCTGCTCTTGTTCCCTACCCTTTTTTATTCATTTTTTTAATCTTCGTAGTATATTCATTTCTCATTTTTAGTTACTAGCCATATATTTATTTTATCTAAATAATTATGTCTTATACTTTTTCGAAGTTGTAGCATATTAAGTGTGCATATACAAAAACAAAGTAAACTACATTGTATAAATAAAAGTTTCAAACATTGGACACAAATCTCCTCTAGTATGCATTTACAAAACAGTAAACCACATAATTTGTAAAATTAATAGTTTCAAACATTCAACACAAATTTCTCGTCTCATGCTTGTAAACACATGTCTACGACCAACTTGCTATTAATATCTTTCTAATACATATTATGAAGTCCTCTTTTAATTTACCAACCATATATTTATTTTATGTTAATAATTATGTCCATCACTTCGAACGAAGTTGTAGTATCACTATCAACATTGTGCACAATGTACAACTTAGAAAAAAAAAAAAAAAAAAAAAAAAAAAAAAAAAAAAAAAACATTACATTGTCTTATTAATTAAATATATTAAAATATTAGTTACTAATATTTATTTATGAGATTCATAATTCTTCTTCCAGAAGATGCGATGCTTTTTTTCAAATTATGCGTATTTGTGGAGATGTTCACTTATATATTTATTTACCTTAATTTATTTAAATCATCACGCGTGTGATGTATTTTTATGTCTAATGCTTCTTCTTGAAGATGCGTTGAAGAAGATTTATTCATCTCGATTTTATTCTTCATGCGTTATGTTTCTTCATGCGTTATGCTCCATTATTTTTTTAACCCTCTTAATAAATATAATATAAGTGATTGTTCTATTTTTCATAGGAATATTATGATATGTGCAGGTCATTTTCCTATAGTTTCTCAAATGCTATAATTTCACAAATTCACAAATAAAAGAAAGATATATAGTTTTTTCATCTTTTATTTTTTTAGGTTTTTTTTATGAAACCCTTCTTCTTCCCCGTTTTCCTTCACCATTCTTTTATTGTTTTATTAAAAAGCAACCTATGATATTAAAAATAGATAGTAATACCGTTGTTAGATTCCCAACTTCCGTTAGATGCATCCTTTAGTAAAATGCGTAATTTTACGAAAAATAGTAGACCACATTGTATAATTCAATAATTTCAATCATTCAACACAAATCCCTTTTTCATGCATTTAATAAAAATACATTGAACGGACCCATGTATACGATGTAATTGTTTAGAAACGTACCAAGTTCGATGTTTTGATGTTTTTCCATCGTTTATTTATTAAATTATCTTTCTATGTAAAAGGTATAATTTTTTTTAATTTACTAGCTATAAATTAATATCTTCCTTATTCTGTTAATCATGTCTATTCATATTAACCTTCGTAGATATTTAGGTCCTTTAATTTGTGGAAGCTGGCTTTTGTAAACCATATACAGTGTAGTATTTACCTTCATTAATTGTTGGAATCTGTATCTCAAACTTCTAGACAGCTCTCAAACTACTAGACAGCTCTCAAACTACTAGACAGCTCTTCATTCACATCAAACTAGTAGACAGCACTCAATGAATAGCCGCCTTAGTTAGAATTCTAATTATTCCAGAGCTTCTGACATTTCAAAAGCGTTCATCTTCCCAAACCCGGTTTCTTGATTTCCCGCGACTCTTCGGAGACTTGCCTTTCGTTTTCATTCGCGTTCTCTACGCATTCACTGTTTCAGCCGTAGCGTATGTGTTTTGCTGCTGAATTTTTGCGATCGTCCCGTGCGTTGTCGCTTTTGGTGTTCCGCTTCTTAAACCTTTGCTTTCGCCATCTCCTGCGCCTTTGTTGTCGCCATTTCTGCCATTTCTACATTTGCACGTAGGTAAGCAATGCTCTTATGATGTATTTGTTCCCCATCCAATCGGTGTTTTGTGGTCTCGAGACCTACGATCATTGTCTTAGTCTCCAGTTTCTTGAGTTTCTTTCCTTATGTATTCCTGCATCCAGCTTACATTTACTTCCCAACCTGCCTGTACAGAGTTACTCGGTGTTCGAATCCGATTTGGTGCAAAATTTGAAGACCGTGGTCTAACATCGGTGGATGGTGTTGCGTCGGTACACAGCTGCATCCTTCGGGAAGAGTGCGACGCTCTGATTTCAGGTAAAGTACTTGATACGACACTATCCCGCAAAAGCTGCCCTTTTGTTCAATTCCATCCTTTCTATGTAGCTTAGCCTTCGCTGAAGGTTTCTTTATGGTAGTGAATGGCGAGCAAATGGACCGACGTTGATGTTATTTTTGGTGCACCACTATTGCAAAATTGACTTTGGGTTATCACAGTGGTTGCCTTAACGATCCTGCTTTCTACTCTCATGTTTACAGAATTGGAAATTGAGCAACGTCAGTATGTCTTCGCAAGTAACAGCAACGCAAAACGCTCTTGACAAGTAAGTATTCACTGAATTTTCCAACTCTATGCATTAGAGGTTCGTGTTATGCGTTTGAATCAAATAAACCAGTGACACGATTCATTCAGAATTGGACACATTTTATTGTTATTGATGTGAAATGTTTCAAAAAATCGCTCCATTTGGGAATTCCTTATATGTACGGCAGTAATGATTACATCATACAGAGAAAAACGATCCTTATTAGATGCCCCAATAAGTATTGGAGCTGAGAGAGATCGTAGAATCCTACGATCTTCGAGTTGAGCACCGTTTATTTCCGAAACGCATTCTGAGGGTCGTAGGATCCTACGATCTCTTCTCGAGCTCCCCCTTCAATTTAGAACCCTTTGGGAGATCGTAGGATCCTTCGATCCTTGAAATAAGCAAACTTAAGCGCAAGTGAAGTTGGAGATCGTAGGATCCTACGATCTCTCAACGGTTACGGAAAGATGACCGTGGCTCATCGAAAGATCGTAGGATCCTACGATCTCAAAGGGAAGCGGTTTTCTGAGCGGCGCATTAGAATGATCGTAGGATCCTACGATCTAAGACAAACGTATTGTAATTTCAAACGACAATGGGGATTGTAGGATCCTACGATCTCAAATGAGGAATGAACGAGATCTAATAATTCTGTTCTGTTTGATGCAGGGATAACTTAGAAAATGTCGAGGACGTTAACCCCGACTGGCAACCAATGGTTTTGGCGGATGCTGTTTCCTACTCGCTGGTGATACCTCCCATGTCTATCAACGTCGACCCTGAACCAACCGCGTGGTTTGTCGCTGATAAAATTGTCGAGTGGGGTCTTTATTGGCATCTCGAACCCGAGACGGAGCGAGTTCTGATTGCGCCAGTTATGGCAATCACGGATGACACCGCACCTAGCGGAGACACTTTTAAGCTACCCACGAATAACTTGGAGGTACCGGAAATAGCCAAGTTCGACGATCGGTTTATTGTATTAGTAATTTCGGAGTATGTTGCGAGCGTAAACCTTAGTCGCACATACGCCCTGATTGTTATGAAGGACGGTCTGATGCCGAAGCTAACTGACTCTGTGAAAGACCATGGCTTCGTGATCTCGAAGATTCATTCACCAGTTTAGAGGATACTGCAATGCTGGATAGAGCTGAAGGCAAATCGTGATAAATACAATAGGGAACGTAAGAAGAAAGTTCCGCCCTCGCCCTTGAAAAAGAAGAGGGGTAGTACTTCTCTTAGAGTAGTAGATGAGCCTCTTGCGAAGAAACCATCTCAGCGCAAGAAGTCTGACCCTAAGGTAGAAGAGATGACCCTCGCGAAGGTGGTCAACATGACGAGCAAGACAGTGGCCGGGAAATCAGCAAAGGAGTTGCAGCAAGTGAGGGCTCTTTACGAGAAGGAGTTCACCAAGCTACACATCTTTGGGAAGCGGCCCATCAAAAAATCTGAACGAAGTCAGGACGACTTGCTAGTCGACATTGACAAGCTCCACCGAGCTCCAGCGGGTAGCATTGTGTATCGGAATTTGGAGCTTAAACGAGTGAATCAGCTGATGGACCAGAAACGGGCAATGCCGTTTCAGCCTTCACTCCAGCACCTCTACGTGATGCCAGTTAAGGGGGAACCGCCAATTCGCAAGGAGGACTTCAAGGATGTGCCTACGGAGACTTACGAGTATTTTGATCACAAACCGACCTGGAGTGACATTAATGAGAGAACGCACTTCATCATTATAGGCGGGCAACACTGTGTTGCCGCACACAGAGCCCTCATCGCCGAGGGTGGACTAAGTGAGGAGGATAGGAGAGATGCACGAAGTTTTATCGTCACTGTGGTCTGGGCCAAAAAAGAGGAGTGGAATCTACTCATTTATTATTCCGGGGTCCTGAATCAAGACCTTGCCGGTGTGCGATCAGAGGGGAACTATCTTACTCTTCTGGGACTTGCCCGCAGAAGTTGGAGAGAGGCTCGATCGCCAGCACCATCATTAACGGGTCTTGCGCACTCACACGCATTCAAGGTATGCCAACATTGCATTACAGTTTTGTTAATGATTCCGAGATGTTAAATGTATCGTCCACGTTCTTCCGGATCGTAAGATCCTACGATCTCTGATTTCAGCAGTGTTTGTTTCCAACAAGCATTCCGAGGATCGTAGGATCCTACGATCTTGTGCAGAGCTCCACTCTTCGATTCCTGGCTCTGTGAAGGATCGTAGGATCCTACGATCCTCGGAATGCTGATATATGAAGCGCCACTGAACATGGAGATCGTAGGATCCTACGACCTCAACTACACATTTAACATCAATCTGTGCATTCAATGTTCTGAATGACTATTTGGATGCAATGCAGAGTTGGTCTGACAAACTGCCCGCTCTGTTCTCCAACTCTGACTCCAAGTCTATTGAAGATGGCAACACTGGCATACCGAAATATCCGCTGCTCTTTGTAGATGAGCAGATTTACAGAAAGTGGTGTGGTATTCAAGACAATTGGGTAAATGGTTTGCTTCCTGATGCGTTTGGACAGTATTCCACCTTCGTTGCAGGTGTGGATGAGGACGATAACAACGACGGGGACGGAGGGATAGGAAGTAGTAAGAAGGAGCGCCTGAAGCAGAAGAGATATCAGGTGCGAGCACTGAAGCAGACTGACTTAATGCCGCTTTATTCCATGCGAGATATTGACATCACGAAGGTTACGGAGCTGGTGTTACAGAAGAAGGTGTCTGTGAAGTCCACAAAGTCCACCAAGAAACAACCCGTTCTTCCGGGCCTGAATGAGGCGTGTCATTTGGAGAAGAAGCGCAGGCTCATCAAGAATGAGTTCATGCACTACTTCGAAAAAAAGGAACTAAGGTGTAAGACAATGCGAGCAGACTCGTACACCGATGCAGAGTATGATACCGCGGCGCTGAAGTACAATGTAACCGAGGCCACCATAGACACGTGGTACGAGAAGCTAAGCAAGGATGTTAATGGAGAGCGTTTTTTTAGGATGCGGTCTTCGGCATTGTGTCCATCCAACAAGGAATCAGATTTTCCGACTCTTCTCGGTATGTTACTTGAGTACCTGAGAAAGAACAAAGGCGACCGGATTGAGGACGTGGCTGCAACGTCAGGACCGTCCGTGGCATCGATGTACAAGTGCCTCAGAATGAGCAGGAAAAACGGGGATCTCGCTACAATTCTTGATCCAAAAAATGGCGATATTGTTTCCTGGATGAAGGCGAATGCACGGATTACCATAGTCTTCTGCTTCTTGAACCGAATCGAGAAGGGGGCGCCTGACTTCTCAAGCATGGATCAGGTGGTGCGTTCTCTTCGGGCGATGGAGATCCACGATAAAGCGCAGTTCAGGAGGGCAAATTATTTGGGGGTCTTCATCACCGATCGGGCAGGACTGGTTGACGTTGCCAACGCTACAGAGGAGAGAGGCTTCCGAGTCAATCAAATTCGGCCGTGGCTCCATACCCCGACTCTTTATATTACACAGGGAAAGGAGGGATTTATCACTCCGACGACCCCTGAACCTACACTCCCCCTGTACTTCAATTTTGTTTATGGAAACGACTTCGATCAGAGGACGCCTGATTCGATTTGCTTCCAACAAGCTTACGGTACAGACATGCCCTTCTACCACGTTGTGTCTGCAGCTGATTTCAAGGATCCCCCGACACAATGGGCACAAGATGGTTATGCTAACTTCAACATCGATGCAGTTACACACATTCTTGGCACCCTGGGAGCACCTAACAACATTCTGGTCAACATTGGAGACGATCCTTCGGTCACTTGGATTGGCCTGGTAAGAGGATCGTAGGATCCTACGATCTCATCCCCTGCAACCCGTTCTGCTTGTCATAGGATCCTCTTTTTATTATAGTTACATCATCCCCTACCTAGTTGGGATCGTAGGATCCCACGACGATAACTACATTCAGTGATTAAAGCAAATTAGAAATTCAAGTTAGCGTTCGAAAGATCGTAGGATCCTACGATCTCTGAATGAGTTTCGTCCTTCAACGATCATGCTATGGGAGATCGTAGGATCCTACGATCTCCAAGTTCCGTGCCGTTTCACATTGAGCAGTATGAGGATCATAGGATCCTACGATCTCGTTCCCTAAATCCTTTCTGCTTTCAATGTCTTATTCCATTTATTGTCGTAATTTTATCACCTACGGGCTTCTCGTATTCACTCTTCTACCTTACTTTCTGTTGTTACAGACAAGAGGCGCGCAAGTCCTCAAAATCATGTTCAACGAGAATGAAGTGGAGAAAGCGACGAAAACGGCGAGTGATATTCTCGAAAGTGCGAAAACGCTCGCCATAACTGTACCTGCTATGGAGGCTCTGACAATGAGGGAGAAATCGAAGAGGGGTGCCACTTCCCGGGAAAAACGTCCGATTGAGCTTTCCGACGATGAGGAGGAAGAAGAGCGAGAGGAGGTAGAAGAGGAAGAATAGGATGAGCATGATGAACGGCGGGGAGAAGAGGAGGGTTTGCACCTCCGTAGAGGAGGTGCTCGCAAGAGACTGAACATGGAAGGATCTTCTGAACATGAGTATGGCTCACACAGTCTCGGCGGACGTCGGACCGACGATGTCGATGAAGAGATTTATGAAGATCTTTACCAAGTATGATGCAGTTCCCGACTTCTGTACTAGTAATCAGTTGTGGTGTTTGACACATGGTACATAACTAACTAGATGAATGTCACTATTGTGGAACGAACCATGCAATGTGTCATTGTTAAACATTTCGTGTATTTATTTCCGTTACTGATCGCTTTGCAGGTTAACCCTCCCAACAACCCGCCATCTTGAGGTGGATGCTTTCCGAGATCCGCTTTCACGCCGGAGTCCACCCCTCCGAAGGAGCTTTCCCGAAGTGCACGCGGGATTTACTCTTCGACTAGTCCAGATCAAGAAAACTTCGAAGGGGGTACTAGTTCAAGTGCAGAGAAACGTTTCCATGGCGATTCTGGCCCTCCTGGAGAAGATGCTGAAATGCAGTCAGCGGTAGAGGCTGCGCTGACTACACCTCCCTTTGGCATTACATCTTCTTCGCCAGTTCATAATCCATGGGCTGAACCGTCTCCAATGCATATCGATACCGACTTATTTACGTCCGGAAGTCAGGCCCAAGGGTCCGAGGGTGATTTGCAGCAGCAAAATGTCGCGGATACGCTGGCGCAAATGCAGGACGATCCGGATCCATACGCTCTTCCATCTGTGCCTAGCGACTTAGCAAAGGACAAAGAGGTACTTACTGGTGTCTTTGCAGATGCCCACAAAGCGGGGTTGCGGCCTTTCAGCCCTCCTGGATCGGACCCCTTCACAGTTTCCCAGGAAATTTACCGGTCGGAGTCTCGCTCCCGTGATGTGCCGCCTGCAAATAAGAGAGCTCCCACAGAAGGTATTTCCCACCACTTTTCTTGGCGGAATCAGAGTAATCCTTTTCAGGCATTTTCTATGGACTCTAGGATCGTAGGATCTTACGATCCAGAAGGGAAAATTTCATCCTTATATCATCTCCTTGCACATCGTAGGATCCTACGATCTCTCAAATGGATCGTAGGATCCTACGATCTCTATTTTGGTTTGTCGAAATGTGACCTCCTCTTTCAGGATTGTAGGATCCTACGATCTCTTTTTTGGTTTGTCGAAATGTGACGTCCTCTTTCAGGATCGTAGGATCCTACGATCCATACGCTCGTCTCAGTGTTCTAACAGAAATGTCTTCTTTTGATCTCAAGGGTTAAAGTCTTCGACGTCTACGCAAAGCAAGAAAAATGTACCAATTGTACCAATGAAAAAGGGATCTGCATCGTCTAGAGAAGGTAATTCTCGCCACACTATTTGATTTTACATGACGTGTGTTCTGCAAGGATGATTCTTATTATCGATTTGGCTGTCTTTTGCAGGCAAACAAACTGCCCCCGCGAAGTCAACGGGGACTAGTGGCAAGAAGGTAAGGCAACCTCGGTACACTATTGTGGTGGACTTGAATGGTTTCCTTGTATTGCGAGGCGGCAGGAAGAGTCAAGAAACCAAAGTTAGGCCTGACGCGGGAAAGTTCATGGAGCTGTTAGCAGATAAGGCTAACGTCGTGGTATGGAGTTGTATGATCAGAAAGAATGTGGATAGGATTCTAGCGAAGGTTTTAGAAGGGTCAAAACTTAAGCCGGAGCTCCTAACGGTGCTAACGCAGACCGAAGCTACCAAGTCCAGTTACCGAAACGAGGAAAACCCAGACAAGCAAATCATGCTTAAGGACCTTAAGGTTGTCCAGGAAAAGCTTGAGCATGTTGACCTAAGCCGAACATTGCTCATTGAGGACACCTGGTACAAGAATCTTCTCATCGATTACCATGATGCAATCTTTCCCATTCCGTGGACGGGGTTGCCTGGGGACAAGTTCCTCATGTCCACTCTGCATCCTTGGCTCGAAACTATGTTAAAATGTGGCCAGACTATTCAGAAATATGTCCGTAACAATTACCCTGAGCCCGGATTCATGGACTGTAGGAAGGACTTCACTAGTAAACTGGCTACGGAAATTCTGGATGGATGTAAATAGGACAGTCATCATCTTGGATAATCACCCCACAAATTTAGTGTTAGGCGCGTCGTGTATACTTTGTAAAGTTTTGTTTCATTCCTTTCAAGGACGCACATAGTAATGAGGATATAGTTCTCGTAGTGAAGGGTAAATACCGATGAACAAGGTGGGTTTCAGTTTTTGAAGCACTTAACTATGAGTGATTCACTAGCTACTTCAATATTTGTATTGAGTTGCACACTTTGTAAAATTTCTTATCTACATAAACTTCTAGGATATACCTCAACTTTTTGAATCCAAGTGTAACAATGTTCTATCCACAGGTTGTGTGAACAGTATTTTGTTCACTACGAGGAGAGTGCAAATTGTAATATGATTGTAGGATTAGACCACGCACATTGAGTAGGGCTGTGTTGTAACCCCCACTTTTACAGTAGTTCTGCAGTCAGGGAGTGATGTATAGGAGCTATGGTCTAGACGTGAATTAGGGACCTTTCGGATATGGATAAATCCAATTTTCCACATCGTAGGATCCAGTGATGCCCATGTACAAAATAGCGCGTCCGATTATGGTTTCCATGCTTTTGCGATCATTGTTTTTATTTCGGAATCGTAGGATCCTACGATCCATTATGTTGGTTATAATATCTGGCGGTGCTTCATGTTCACAGCGACGAGACGTTTCGAGGAAGGTTATAGTGCTATCTGTTAACGGATTGCTTTGTTTTGAGCAATATATCAAGTGCACCCCCCGTCGCTTCAATCCGAGGAACATTATGGCTCGTCCCGGTCTTCTGGAATTCTTCAGGATACTTCTCAACAACTTCGAAGTTGGAATATGGTCCTCCATGGCCCCTGCAAGACTAAGTAAGGTTATTCGATATCTCCTACCCGATGAGATTAGATTGAGGTTGCTCTTCTGTTATGGACGAAACAAGTGTTAAAGGCCGCATTTGTATCCTTTTTGCGACAAGGAGCTATCCAGACTCGTAACGGACAAGAAGACGAAGCACTTCTGTCGTCCAGACAAAATTCTGATGGTTGATGACCAGCCAATGAGGCATGTTTTCAATGGAGACCTGGCGTGCTACTTTCCAACTCCGTGGAGTGGGGAAATGACGTTACCCAATGCAGCAAATGTAATTCCTGACGTAGCAACAACGTTGCTTCCGTTCATTCTGCCGCTAAAGTATTCCGCCTCGGTAAAGGAGTACCTGCGTAGAAATCAGAAGGATGGAAAGTTTAAGCGTAGACTGATTGAGAGGTGGCACATTGAAAGAGTGCTACGTAGTGATGGTGGATCGTAGGATCCCCCTGCATCGTCTGTAAACAAACATAACCTTGTCAATAAATATATATTAAGCTCAATTTGTGCAACATTGTCTGAACTTCGGCTGAAAACCAGTAAATAGTGCATTTTTGTGATACTGCCCACAACATCATGGTGTGATCCCACGGTCTTATAATCATGCAAAAAGTGTACTCAAGGTTCGGTTTTTACCTTTAAGTCCGGATTTACTTAAATGTGGCATTTATATGTCATGGATGCTTTATTGGTGATGGGTGTGTATATCTTAGTGGCCGGTGTAGAGATCAGTGTTCCTGAACCACTTTTGCTGTAGTGATGATTGTTAATGTTGTTCCAGAATCCATGGCAAAGAAGAAATCACATAGTTGTAATGTTACACCTTGGAATATTTGTTGATAGCACCCTGGTTTTGGAAAACAATATACTTTATGGAAATCTTAGACTTACAAATAATATTTAAGGAGAGATTAGAAGGTATATATTATTCATGCAATTGATACCTAGTTAAATTGGCCCAACCTGTGTATGTAAAGCAGGCTTTAGTTGCCAATTTTGACATGAGAATCTCTGGGGGCTGGTTAGGAGATTTGGTCTGGTCTGGCATTGGAATAGCCCTCAACAAGAATGAACAAGGGATCAAAGGGGGTAGACTCGGAGGTAGCAACGTGAACGTCGTGGGTGCAAATGCCGCGACGGCCATCCTAACTCGCCCATTTTCCGTCCCTTGCATATTCATCACCGCTCCTCCCTTTCCACGCTCACCAAACTCCGTCACTGCACTCCAAAATCCCTACCATCTAAATGTTACGTACATTGAATGCCTCAATCAACAAAATGTATAAACATTGTCCAAGTGCTAGTTTTCCACCCACTTCCTAGTATCCTTCAAAGTGGCTAAAGTTGCTAACGCATCGAATCCCATCTCAAGCCACAGGCTCAATAGGTGTGTGCATCCAACATTTAAGTTCACATTGACAGCCACCATCAGCAAGTTTACATTTGACAAACTATAGCTCGAAGTAGGGACAGACAGAGTGGAGATTGGATTGTGGGTGTGAGTGGGGGAGTGGGGGAGTGGGGGAGTGGGGGAGTGGGGGAGTGGGGAGTGGGGGAGTGGGGAGTGGGGGAGTGGGGGAGTGGGGGAGTGGGGGAGTGGGGGAGTGGGGGAGTGGGGGAGTGGGGGAGTGGGGGAGTGGGGGAGTGGGGGAGTGGGGGAGTGGGGGAGTGGGGGAGTGGGGGAGTGGGGGAGTGGGGGAGTGGGGGAGTGGGGGAGTGGGGGGAGTGGGGGAGTGGGGGAGTGGGGGAGTGGGGGGAGTGGGGGAGTGGGGGAGTGGGGGAGTGGGGGAGTGGGGGAGTGGGGGAGTGGGGGAGTGGGGGAGTGGGGGAGTGGGGGAGTGGGGGAGTGGGGGAGTGGGGGAGTGGGGAGTGGAGTGGGGGAGTGGGGGAGTGGGGGAGTGGGGGAGTGGGGGAGTGGGGGAGTGGGGGAGTGGGGGAGTGGGGGAGTGGGGGAGTGGGGGAGTGGGGGGAGTGGGGGAGTGGGGGAGTGGGGGAGTGGGGGAGTGGGGGGAGTGGGGGAGTGGGGGAGTGGGGAGTGGGGGAGTGGGGAGTGGGGGAGTGGGGAGTGGGGGAGTGGGGGAGTGGGGGAGTGGGGGAGTGGGGGAGTGGGGGAGTGGGGGAGTGGGGGAGTGGGGGAGTGGGGGAGTGGGGGAGTGGGGAGTGGGGGAGTGGGGGAAGTGGGGGAGTGGGGGAGTGGGGGAGTGGGGGAGTGGGGGAGTGGGGGAGTGGGGGAGTGGGGGAGTGGGGGAGTGGGGGAGTGGGGGAGTGGGGGAGTGGGGGAGTGGGGGAGTGGGGGTAGTGGGGGAGTGGGGGAGTGGGGGAGTGGGGGAGTGGGGAGTGGGGGAGTGGGGGAGTGGGGGAGTGGGGGAGTGGGGGAGTGGGGGAGTGGGGGAGTGGGGGAGTGGGGGAGTGGGGGAGTGGGGGAGTGGGGGAGTGGGAGTGGGGGAGGGAGAGGGGGAGTGGGGGAGTGGGGGAGTATCATCAGTTGTGCGGTGGTTGTTCCTTTCATTCGTGTGTGCGTGGCTTTTGTACAATACTCTGTTTCGGTTCTTTCGTTGCGACCTTCTTTATTATACCAGGACAAGTCGTCGCGTGTGCGTGAGTCCGTTTGACGATCGATCGTCATGTGGTGGGGTAGGTAGGCGAGGTCGAGTGCACAGGAGAAGTTTTAGTGGGGTTTTGGTGAGAGGGGGTTTGTTGTGGGATTAGAGGCGAGAGAGAAAGATCGGGCGGCAAAGGGAAGGCTCGGCAGTGGTGGGTTGAGTAGGCGAGGGGGAGGGGAAGTGGGAGAGGGAGGAAATCTAGTAGAGGATGACGGTGGCAGAGCTGAACCCTGTAATGGAGAATGATGAGGGATTTGAGGTACCCTACTATGTGGCGCTCACCACTTATTTCTCGTATGGCATTCTTTTCATCATCGGCACCATGCGTGATTTTTACCGAAACATTGTGAGATCAGGGAAAAAGGTCGCGCAGGTATGTTTGTGTTACCTCTGGATTGCCTTACTTGGGTGATTCTCTTCTGGTGTTGTTGTGAGACTCTGTTTTTCCGTGGATGTGTCTTTCGATGGAGTTTGTGAGAATGTTGTTCCGCGGTGTGTTTGGGAGTTGTTTTGCGCAAATGAGCCGTGATTATTAGTTTTTTCATTTCCAAAATCTCCAAAATCTCTTAGGATGCTGGCTGTGAATGACGGACGACGGTAAAAGATGTTCGTCGGGCACTGACTTAGACACGGCTTTGGTTTTAATGGGTCTATGTATATTATGGGTGCCTTACCTTATGCTGCGCTATTCACAGCCCCTGCGAATTCTTATCGACTTATATGTCTATCTTATCTACCTCAGTTTTTTTTCGGAAGTGCTTGTCTGATCTGATCAAGTTATCTTCATTCATTGTACTAGGGTTACGCACCTCTCTGCCGGGATTTCGAGGATTTTTACACACGGCGGCTTTATCACCGCATTCAGGTTAGCATTATTTCCTCATTTTCTGGTGCGTAGCCTAGGTCTACCAGGACGCTGTTGTGAGTCAAGTTGCAACTAAAAAGACTAAACAGTATATGGATTGATCGATTCATCATCTCTTATCATCAGGACTGTTTTAATCGACCAATTGCCAGTGCACCTACTAATTGGATCGATGTCGTCGAGCGTTTCTCTCATGACAGCAACAAAACATTGCAGTACGTTTAATTTTCCGATTCCCGACCGAAATTAGGACCTGAACTCCTCCGTTTTACAGAGAATTAGGTCTAAGCATTCATCTGATCAGCTGGCTAGCACAGTTCCGATTTTGAGAAATTAGCAGTAGTTGTTTAATTCTCCTTATCATTTTTGTGCAGGAAATAACTTAAGCTATTTGTTCATGCAGCCAGACAAAGAACACAATTCGATGCTTGAATTTGGGTTCTTATAATTACCTAGGTTTTGCTTCTCATGATGAGTATTGTACTCCACGCGTCATTGATACACTGAACAAGTACGGTGCCAGCGCCTGTTCAACTCGTGTCGATGGTGGTAAGTGATTTTATTTTATTTTTATTTTCTATTTTTACTTGTTGGTCTGTGTTTGGTGCTATTTTTGTGTTCATTCTTGTTTTTAGAGGTTACTACTTAATTACTGCGTTACGGCAGTTTGTGTAATGAGAAATTGTACTGTCTGGTGCTTTAAAAATGTTTAGGTCCTTCAATTTTGTGTCTGTCGTGGCCCTTCTCATGTTAGCACGTTTGATTGTATGTTGGGCCTTGTGACCCACGATGGCTCAATTTTAATTTTTATCGGCCTTGTAGGTAGTGTCATCTTCATTTACCAACTATCCGTTTCTGCAGGCACTACTGTCCTTCACAACGAACTTGAGAAGTTGGTTGCACAGTACGTGGGAAAGCCAGCAGCTATGGTTTATGGAATGGGATATGCGACCAACTCAACTACACTGCCTGTCCTTGTTGGCAAGGTCAGTATGATTTCATTGTCCTTACAGGAATTCTATGAACGAATGATGGAGTACTCATTTTCAGCTCTAGGTTTCTCTTATGCATTTTGAACATCAAATTTTGAATTTATTTTTCCTTCTAATCTGCAGGGCGGACTGATTGTTAGTGACGCACTGAACCATGCATCCATTGTTAATGGTTCACGCGGCTCTGGTGCAAAAGTCAAGGTCTTCCAACACAACAGTATGTCCTCTTACTTCGAATTATTCAAACTCTATCATCGCGTGCAATTGACTGTAAAAGCTCTGATACTGTCACAACGCCTGTGTAGTAGGTTTTTGTCAGATTTCTTAGTACAATAACATTTCTTCAACGTTGTATGTAGTAATGAAAACGTAGCTTGAGGACTAACCTGGGTTCGTGTCTTCTGTAGCTCCCTCGCACTTGGAGCAAGTCCTTCGGGAAGCCATTTCTCAGGGACAGCCTCGGACTCGCAGGCCATGGCAGAAGATTCTTGTTATTATTGAAGGTATTTACAGTATGGAGGGCGAATTATGTCGACTCAAGGACATTGTGCAAGTGGCAAAGAAGTATAAGGTATGTCTGTCTGTCCTTGTTCGATGTTCTTGAGCGCGAATATAGTTTATCAAATTGCCTTTTGAGTAGAAGAGTATCTGTTTTCTCTTGTTGTTACTGTACGAAAACTCTTTAGTGTGTTGACAGCGAATATTTCTATCCCGTCTTCCTAGAAATCTCATTTTCCCCTGATCAATTGACGGAATATATATAACGTCTTTAGTTTCACTAGCCAGGACCTCTCTACACTTGCGCAGGCTTACATTTATTTAGATGAAGCACACAGCATAGGAGCAATCGGGAAAACGGGAAAGGGCATTTGTGAGCTGCAGGGTGTAGACCCTGCTGACATTGATGTGATGATGGGTACCTTCACGAAGTCTTTTGGCTCTTGCGGCGGGTACATTGCAGGGTCTGAGGTATGTTCGGTATCAGTAACCTTTTTGAAATAAGGATCATTTGTCGTGAGAATTTAGTACAAATGCATCTCACGTTGTTGAACTTGAATTTTGCATGTGTGTGTACACTGTATAGCGTTAGGAAAGTTGGAAACTCCACCTGAGACATGTCTTCAGTATCTATGTGCACTTAGCTGTGAGTTGCTACGTCAAACTAAACAATCTCCCAACGGTTTGTGCAGAAATTAATACAGTACATGAAGTATGCCAGTCCTGCTCATATGTACGCGACATCTATGTCAACACCTGCTGTACAGCAGGTTATTTCTGCTCTAGAGGTGATCCTTGGCCAAGATGGGAGTGATCGGGGTAAATACTTGCAGCGTCCTTGTTATTTTCAATATGCTTTCATTTCGCAGATTTCTGGTTTTTCTTCTCTTACTACTGGTTTAGAAGATGGCTTAATACTCATGGGATGCCCTTTCACGAATGTTGGAATATATCCATGTTTTTAATTCAAAAGTGATGGCAGCTTGCTACGGGTTCTGTATGAACGCGTTGTAAGATTTATTTTCTCTCTTGCAGGGGCCAAAAAGCTTGCGCGGGTGCGAGAGAATAGTAATTATGTGCGAACTGAGCTTCGAAACAGGGGTTTTGAAGTTTTGGGTGACACAGATTCGCCTGTGATGCCAGTTATGCTTTATAACCCTGGAAAGATTCCAGCTTTCTCACGAGAGTGCCTTAAGCGCAATGTAAATATTTTTTTCCAACGCATCACTTACAAATTGGGCTATTACTTGTGGGTTGCCATGGGTTTTCTGTTTTTACTAATAATGAAATGGACCGACTGCTGTGCCATGTCGGAATTATGATGTTTGAGTTAGTAGTTGTCTTCCCAGAGACACGTAATTCATCTTACTAGGTTTCCGCTGCGCCACACCCCCGCCCCTGCTCGAATGCATTTCACAGCTTTACGTGCCTTGATAGAGTGGTGTTCTCTGCGCAGGTAGCTGTTGTGGTGGTAGCTTTTCCAGCAACACCATTGCTGCTCGCAAGAACACGTGTTTGCATTTCTGCTTCTCACACATTGGAGGATCTCGAACAAGCAGTGAAGGTGATGACCTACTACCGCTTATAGTAATTTTGTATTTTAATGATAATTTCAGAATCTCAATTCTAACGGTCAGCATGTCATGCATCAGGTCATCTCTGAGGTGGGAGAGATATGTAATATTAAATACTTCCCAAATAAATCCTTGGAGGAGGAAAAGTATCTCTGGTACGATCGAAAGAAGTTGGAATAAGCGCTCGGTGCAACACTTTTCGATCAGTGACTACCTGTTGTGGTCTCCGTCTAATGCTGGGCCTGTAAACAATCATTTTTTGAGTCGCCAGGAATAATAGGATGAGCGGCGAGCCGTCAAGACACCTTACGTGGTCTGAAGTGAACAGTCTCAAAGTTTTGTTGTAAAACAAATTGTGGGGACTAATGCAGCCGTGGGGACGATTTTTCTTCTGGGTGCAGCTCTCTGCGACTTGCTAATGGTTTAGGAACAGTCTCTGTCAAAGAATTTCTTGGATTGTCGTCCTCTCTTGTGCCGCGTTGGGTGTTTTACCATGTTCTTGCACGAAATGGCCGTTTTGGGACACCATTTGTAATTTTTGTGCAAAATGGCATTACACGAAGTGTTTATTGTACTGCTACTTCAAACGTGGAGAGGTATGTTATGGAGTTAACATTGAGTCCCGCATTCCTGGAGGGATGTAGAGCGTGCAAAATAGAGTTGATAGCAATAAAATTAGTGTTGATATTAATTTTTCAGAGATGTGGAAATGTATTGTGAATGTATTCAGCTGACTTTTACAAAGTTGTATGTAGTTAATTAAATTATTCTAGTGAAAATTTGAAAACATGTTGAACTGTCATGAAGAGATGCGATGGTGACCTCATTTTAATTTAAAAAGTAAGTGCTAAATTGCTTATGTCTACCATTCTATGGACTGGTGGCAATCAGAGTGTCAACATATCGTCATCTCATGAACACTTCTATTATCAGAGAAACAATGGAGTGATTTTGAAATTCTAACTACCCGTTAACATAGTTCCAACATATACTACTACCTATCCGAAATATGACATAAGAATTCAATGAGAAATCAAAAAATAAATCTCCAACCAAGTTCTTTGACAAAGTCAGCTGAAATACGTCGAGGAGCAACGGCTCAAGAAGCGGTTGCAGGTTGGCAAGATCTCTTTTCTCCCAGATCTCTGTTGTTTTTTTTCATTCTAAGTCTTTCTTACAAAGCCCTTGGCACTCGATCTCTTTCACGTGTACCTCTTTCATGTATCTCCTTTCCGAGAAGTAGGATTGAGAGTGATGATGATGGGCAGATCGTCTCGTGGCGCATGGGTTGATTGAAGTGCCGGAGTTGAAGTGTTTGGAGTTGGATTTTGTGGGATTGTGGCTTCGTCGTCGCCACCAATAATGGCGCGCAAAAATGGGGACTCACATCATCACCGGCATCCGAAGCGGGAATCTGTGATGAGGCGCAAGGGACGCGACAACAAGCGGAGCAAGCATCGCTACGCCTTGAGCTCTGACTCTGCCAGTGGGTCCAGCTCGGCGTTGTCGTCGTCGTCGGAGAGCTTCGACAGCGACCTCGGCATACTAAAATATGGAGTGGAGAGCCTGCAGTGGAGGGTATGGCTACTTATCAATTTCGACTTCATCAGCTCACCTTCACGGATTACGAAGGTATGGTTTGGTGTCCGCATATGGTACTCTTTTCCTTTGGATTGTGTCAGCAATAGTTTTCGGATTCATTTTAAGTCTTCGATTCTCGGGAATTAACGAGGTTGTACACATGCAGTCTACGCCCTGTGATCTGAATTGACATTTTATTGTTTGGTGTTTGACTGTTTCATGGTTAGGTCTCAGGGAGAATGAGAGAGCCTCACACTGCAAGAATTGCCGAGCATTTTTGTTGCGAAGGATTGGTCGTTCACTTTCTTTTAGGACATCAGTAGGCATCAAGACACGGGATTTTGAAACTGGGACGTGACAAAGGTGGGTTGCAACAATGGGTGGGTGTTGATTGGAATGGTGCAGCGATGGCAACCACGAAAGGTAAGCTTTAGAACTCGTTGTGGCTGTTGCATAAGCTACTGGGGATGTAATTGCTCTGCAGATTTTTGTCATTCAAGCCTAAACTGTTTTCTAGATAACCCTAGGTTTACCAATAGTATCCGATTTAAGTGAGTGTTAAGGTATATTTATAGCTTTTAGATGCAGATTTTAGATTGCTTTGCGTGGAGGTTCTCAAATCTCAATCTTTGAGTCAACATTCAATGTTCCGCATTTCCTATTTAATGCCAACCTCGGCGATGAGATTCAGGAGGATGTGGAAGTATCTATCGATGATGAGCTTTGTGGCTATGTTGTTGAAGCAATAAATTGTGTGTGAAGCAAATGAACTCATCTTGCTGATAGCCATCGCTTGAAACTATGGTGAGGCGTTGACGAATGCGAATCTAGACGATGTCATACAAGGGAGTTAGTTGGAGGAGGTCCATCACTGGGCGGGTCTTCCGAAAGCACGCATTGCACAGGATTATTGAAGAACATAAGCAGGAAGTTCAGATGGCATTTGAGTTGTTTGGTTTGCGGAAAATTAGAGAGCTAAATTACCGCAATCTCAAGGTAAAGCATGCATTTTCATTCACTCTACCATGATTTAGAGGATCCGTTTTAAGTTGTAGCAGAGTGGTGTTGTTGATTGTTTTTAATGATGTAGGCACTGAATCTAAACCATCTAAACTTGAAATTTTCGATCATTTGCAAGGTTGTGAAAGGTTGTGAAAATTTCACAAATAGATCACAAATGAAGAACTCATAACCATCATTGATGAACGTAAGCTTTCTGCAAGTCCTTGAACCTCATAAGAAACTTGTTTCTCGATTGGAGAATGTAATCTACCACTTTGTCCGCTGTGATCATCACCTTCCACTGGTTAAGCATGAACTAAGCACACCAATTATATTGACAAATGTGGGTTCACTATGTTTTGCAATTGACATGGCTAACAATGGAGAATTATTTCAAAGAATAGGACGATTGGAGAAATGTGACGGTTGAATAGAAAAGAGAGTTAAGAGATTAGCTTTTGTCCTTTCTTTCCAGCACTCATGGTTTTCTACTTGTTAAGTTGTTATGTTAATAACTAGTTTTTACAACATTGTATTGGAAATAATGCATTCATAGGAAAGACAATCATTTTCAAAATTGAAAACAGTATTATGTATGCTATTGCAACAAATCTTTGTCTTACTCAAGCTGACTAGTACCTGCGGAATTCAAACGTCTTTGTGGATGAGAGCTACTTGCGGAATTCAAATGTCTTAGTGGATGTGAGCTACTGACTGAGACTTGTGTGGAAGAGATGAACTTCTAGATTTGATCGTATTGCAGGAGATTGAATATTGTTCAAAAATTGATCTATTGTAGATTATTGTTAATATTGCCTCCATTTTGATAATTTGTGTATAGACCAAAAAGCATATGTCCCAAGCATCTCCATCAAAAGAGGAAATTGAGAGACATTGATTGTATTCAAGCCTTTTTATCTTGGTTGTTTTTCTTTAAACCAGTAGATAGTAATTGCTTGGTTAGCCCTACATTGAAGGGGTTGCTAACCACAATAAGGTGGTGGATGCGAAAGTTCATCGCGAGACTTCACTAGTTGTTGCAGTCGAGCTCTTGTTGCCTTAATTGTTGATGGAATCCAATGCAAGTTATATAATTTTTTGCCTCTTTCTCAGCAATTCTTTGTTTCTTGGCAACATCTTTCTCGGACTTCTTAAGAAATCTTTTCTCCTTTGTTAGTTTTGCATAGTTTTTTTTAGGCACCTTCTATGGCATTTGTTTTTCTTGCTGCCATAAAATCCATCTATCAATAATGTTGATCTAATGTCAAAGTGTGCGACTTAGAATAATTCACAAATAGATTTGACCTTACTGGAGGCCGCTAGACATTCTTGAAGAAGTCTTAGAAACTCATTTGCATCATTGGATGGGATGATGACTGAATTTTGAAGTTGATTATAGTGGAGATTTTCTGTAAAGCTGTCATCTTTAACCTCAACATAATAATGAGTGACCTGCTCTACTCTTATAGCATCTTCATCCATAATTTTTGAGATAGAAACTTCAAAAGGTATGTCTCTGAATCCCTCACTTGGTTGCATTTTCAATTGCAACTTCCCACGATTGAAAGGCAAAATTCCCGTTGCTCTAAAGCGTGTCCTAATTTTTTGTCAAGAAGCTACTCTTTTAAGAGCTAAAGATACCCATTGATCTAAATCTCCTTCCCTTGAAATTATTCTTTTATGGTTAATTGTCCATACAACCCTATGCGTTACATTATCGACCTCCCCTCCAACCCCAAAAATTAGTAATGTCAGGTAAAGAGGGGCTGCCCGCGAAAAGGCGGCTGGGACGGCCCGGCTGGGTCATGGATTTAACCTGGGCCTGCGCCGATGGTCCATCCGTCCCGGCCCCACCCAGGGTTGTCTTATCGGACGGACATGGGCAAAATTTCTGAACATGGACGGACGGACGGACAGACCGGTCGGTCCCCGGACATAATCGGACATTGAGGGGAGGAGGAAAATTACTAAGTTAGTTTTTTTTTTTACAACTTACCTATAGGGGAAACATATTGATGACATGGACAACGAACGATGACGGGGAATTCCATATATGCAAAAGGGGTGCCAGCATGTGTAGGGGGAGCGAGAGCGGGTACAGGGGGGGCGCGAGCGGGTTCAAGGGGGGGCGCGAGCGGGTTCGGGGGGGGGGGGGGAGGGGGGGGCGCGAGCGGGTTCAGAGGGGGCGCGAGCGGGTTCAAGGAGGGAGGGGGGGCGCGAGCAGGTTCAAAGGGGGTGCGAGCGGGTTCAGGGGGGGGCGCGAGCGGGTTCAGGGGGGGGGGCGCGAGCGGGTTTTTTGTGCGGCCCATTCTGTAGATATAGTAAATTTTTGACAATGCAAAAAAACCTATCATTTCCATCAGAATAATATATTGGGGCCAAGCGCAATGACAAATGAGTAAATTCAACATAGAAAAAATGAGATACTCGTGAGCCAAAATACATGGACTTTGCAATGTTGTATACATTTATGAAAATAAAAGCATTTCATTACCAATTCAAACCAAAACATTACAAAAATTGTAGTATATGAAAACTAGTCACTTAGTACTAAGTTGTAACTATTCCTATTCATCCGCATCTACTCCCGCTGTGCCACTTGGTCCCGCTCCATCGTCCAGCGTCAAGGTGCGCCTGGCTCTCGTCCGTGTCCGCCGGAATGGGCCATCACTTTCACTGAGAGAACGCAAAATTTGCCAGTTCCTCAATTCTCTCAATGTACGCAATGTCTGTGGAGAGTGTTCCTCCAGAAGAAAGTCAACAGCTTCATGTTTGAAAATTAACTTCCACTCCGAAAGAGACATTTGGATTGCATCTCAGGCGGTCAAAGTCATGAATTGACCTTCAAGGTCTGTAACCAATTCCCCCTCCTTATTCCATATGAGGCCTTTTGGGTGATTACCAAGTTGGAACTTCTTATTCTTCGCATCCCAGTATCCATTCAAAGTCTGATAGAAGAAATTTCGTTTCCCTTGGTCCTCCTTCTTTGATCCAATTATCTTCTTTGCCACCCTCACAATCTCCTTCTCGTTATTCTTCCACCCCAACTCGTCACTTACATTGCTCTTGAAGACCGAATGAGTCTGGGCCCGCCAACTCCAAATCAAATCTTCCCCCCACATGTTGCGGTACTCTTCACCTGGTGTGTTTCGGGATTTCTCTCATGGCTTGGTGGCATGTATGGAGTGAGTCCAAAAACCTCGTACAAGTTACATGGAACGGGGATTTGCACATCGGGCAAAATCTCCTTTCCAAAAAAATGTTAATTAAACACATTGGATGGAACATGTGGGTATATGATCCAACTACCCATCCACCCTCATGACCAAATGTGTTTAGACACACCATACATTGTTTTGAACCATCCATCACCCACGATTGAGGATTTGGCCAAAGCTTTCTGCTTTCAACTCCTTCCTTCATTTGAAGATCATGGCACGAAGTTGCGTTCTCTACATCGAAATCCAACTGGGCCCAATCTATGAGTTTAGGATTCGATTCTTGCATTGGCATGTCATCTGGATACATATCATCTGCGTTAATCCATGAAGTGAGGCCAAAATCCCTTCGTCTGTTGTGTTGCAAGTACGACATCAATTGTATTGTTGATGTAAGATTCATCCACCAACATTGGATCCTGAACTACAGGTATATCATTGGCTTGAGAAGACTGAGGTCTTTCTCGTTCTTGCAATTGATTGCGCAAATCTGATATTACTACATCTTTTGCTGCTGATTCCAATCGTAGTTTTCGGATGGTCTCTTGTAACTCTGCAATGAAGCCATCCTTTTCTATAACCTGTAATTGCAACTCCCCGACCTCCTCGATTTGGATAGACTGGTCATTTCTAACTACAACCGGCATGCCAAGAACCATCGTAGGTTCAGTTCCGACCACCTCCAAATTAGCAGCCGTATTCGGATCGTTTTCCACGAAGATGATGTTCGCATCGTCGTGAGGTTCTATGACGTCCGCTGGATGGTTCATTGGAGGCTCTACAGCCATATTTGCTGGTGCTGCAATTCTACGTGGCACTCTTTCTCCACGACGACCATCGGAATCAGAATCTGGTTCTCACTCTGCTGTAGCACGCTCCGGCATTTGTGTTTTTACCTTCATTCTTTTCCCCAGGCCACCATCTGGGTATTTCCTTTGTTTGGGAATGTCACGCTCTGTCGGCGCCCTAACACTCGTCATGGATTTGATGGTGGACCAATCCACCACTTTGTAAAGCACGACCTCAGCATACACCATTCTGCAAATGAACAATGGTACTTCATTGCGTTCGACACAAGATTGCTTGTATAGATGCTGGTAAACTTGTATAGAACGTTCAACAAACTCCGCATTCAAGCAATAATAAAGGTTAGCCTTGTCTGAGATCCTGTGATTTCTGTGCCGATCGTGTGGAAATATTTTTGTGATGTGGCACCACTCAATGAATTCCTCGCATGTGGAATATTTCCACGGTTCCGGCTCATCTTGCCAACCTCTAAATGCCAACTTCGTCGGGTTGTTCAACACATGAAGCCGCTTCTTCATCTTCTTACCACCACGCTTCCGTTCACGATTTTTGATTTTTTTCTTTTCCGCCTTGGTGAGTGGCGTTTCCGCCGCCGGAGGTGGGTTTCCCTCCATCGTGGTGTAGTGGTAAAGTTCTGTGTGTTAAAAAACACACCAACTCCTCAAAACTTCCCCCAATTGATTTTACAAATTTCGTACGTGGTTGATTATGGTATTCTAACTATACTTTGTGGCCCACCCAAGTATTCAGCAATAAGCCACCGTGAGGTAGTTTAGGGCCCAAATTCCCGGATGAGCGTACAAAATACGGTTGAAAAAGGTACGTGGCGTTGTCAAAATACTGTAGACCCCACCCAAGTACTCAGCAATAAGCCACCGCGAGGTAGTTCAAGGCCTGAGTGCCAAGGTGGAGCTTAAAAACTGGGGGGGGGGGGGGGAGGGTGCCCCCTTCACTTATATAGTCGGGGGGGGGGGGGGGCGCGAGCGGGTTCAGGGGGGGGCGCGAGCGGGTTTGGGGGGGCTCGAGCGGGTATCAAGGGGGCGCGAGCGGGTTCAAGGGTGGGCGCGAGAGGGTCCGGACCTTAAAAAAATCTTTTGTAATCTTAGGAGTAGCATTGAAAAGGTTTGAGGACAATAATACAAAGAAATACAATGGATTTTTTCACCATTTGTCTCCAAAAATAAAAAATAAAAAAAATTACAAAGAAATATTTAAATAAGGAATATTGATTTGAATAATTTACGGATGAGATATCAAATTATATAAAAACAATCATGACTATAATTAGACACTCGAGATAAAAAGGAATGAATAACATGGGATGAAAGAAGTTATCAAGATGAATAAATCTCATGATTAGAAACTGAGTTGTGCCATAACGGAATAATGATCTAATGCACAATGAATAATATAATGTTGCTTAAAAAAAATAGTACATTAATATTAGAAAAGATGTGGAAAACTAAAAAAGATAAAACATTGGAAGAGATAAAGGGAATAAAATAAAATCAATAGCATGGAGTCGAAGACAGTTAGATTAGAGTTTAAAAAAACAATCTATATATTTCATTGTACATACGGATCCTACAATGCTCCAACATATAATTAAAAATATAAAGAACCGTTAGGAAGGGGCTTGATGCAATTGGTTTGGGAGATAAACGGAATAAAATTAAATCAATAGCATGGAGTGGAAGAGATAAACGGAATAAAATAAAATCAATAGCATGGAGTTGAAGAAAGTTGGATTAGAGCTAAAAAAAACAATCTATATATTTCATTGTACATACAGATCCTACAATGCTCCAACATATAATTAAAAATATAAAGAACCGTTAGGAAGGGGCTTGATGCAATTGGTTTGGGAGATAAACGGAATAAAATTAAATCAATAGCATGGAGTGGAAGAGATAAACGGAATAAAATTAAATCAATAGCATGGTGTCGAAGAAAGTTGGATTAGAGTTAAAAAAAACAATCTATATATTTCATTGTACATACGGATCCTACAATGCTCTAACATATAATTAAAAATATAAAGAACCGTTAGGAAGGGGCTTGATGCAATTGGTTTGGGAGATAAACGGAATAAAATTAAATCAATAGCATGGAGTGGTTTGGGAGATAAACGGAATAAAATTAAATCAATAGCATGGAGTGGAAGAGAGCTAAAGGAGAGGTTGTGCATGTATAAAATCTCCAGAGTTTCTATTTTTTAATTTGTTTTTTTAAGTATTTATTTTATTTTTTTCTCTTAAAAAGTAGTGCAGAGATTTGACTATTTTCAGAAGAAAAAAAGAAAATAAAAAAAGAAGTTGTAAAACAAAAGGTGGGGGGGGGGGGGGGGCGCGAGCGGGCCCGTGAGGGGACTATATAAGGTGGAGAAAAGCTCTCGGCCCCCCCACTCCTTTCCACAGCGGCTCCTTGTCCTGACGTGTGAAAACACGCCTTGCTTGGAACTGCTTATGTGGGAAGTCTTCATTTGGGGGGGGGGGGGGGGGGGGGGGGGGGAGTTGTTGATTTTTTTTTTCAGGGATTTACTTTGCGATGTCTTCTAGACAAGGCTCCGGCAAGCAGCCTATCTATGAGGACTTGGATGCTCCAGATGCGGTGGACCCTATGAGTTGTGTAAGACCTCATGGTTCTACTGGTTCTATTCCTTCATCTAGCTCGAAGGGTAAAAAGAAGAAGAGTATAGCGGCGCACGAAAAGGATGACGGTTATCCACCATTGGAATATACGCATTTCATCAGGAAGGTGACCGTCGAGTACTACAGGGCCCGTACCATACGAATGTTAAAGGCAATGTACCTTGATCAAGGAGAGAATGGTATCTACAACCTCCAACGTGATTTGGAAAGGGAATTTTGGAGCGCATTGGAAGGATCAGAGTTCTATATGGATTGCAAGACGAAGTATTTTCACAGCCCTAAGTGGTTGACACAACAAGTGAGTAGTGCTACGACAAATGTCATTCATGTGTTTGAATCACATGTGAAGAAACCACAAGGCGAAGAATGGAGCAACCAAGACAAAGTGTTTATTTAGAAACTGACAGCGGTTCAGGAGGCATGTCAGAGATGTTCCAAGGGGAAAACAAAGATTATGCCTTGGAATGAGCAAGCGTTGAACTCAACATTGGAAGCACACATGTATGGTTCATTGATATGGATTCCGGTTACGGCCAAAGTTGTGCCATTATTTGGCTTCAATGCCGAGGGGGGGTATGGCAAAGTGCGAAAAGTGCAAATAGCCAATATGAAGCGTATTCCAATTCACGTCGAATTTGCGGGAAAACTTTCCAAGGCTAAAACTGAAGTGGAGCAGCGAGAGCAATGGGCGATTGAAGCCACGGTTTGCCCCGTAGAGCATCCGGGTGTGATAAAATTTTGGGCCATTCACTCCAAGACCATGGAAGCTTATACCTTGTGGTGGAATGGAGATTGCCTCCGCAACTTCCTCAAATTAAATGAGAAGGGACCGAGGCAACAAATTACAAAGAAATTTTGAAGTCGAGGGAAATGCCCATGAAGAGTGCCAAAGAATTGTTGCCTATCGAAAGAACCGAGGAATGTTGGCGTGGAGTCTCATCTACGTTATGGACATAGTCCATAAGGCTGAAATCCTCCACAACGACTTAACGCAATCCAATATTCTACTCCACTTTCCACCTCATGACAAGGATAAAGTATATATTGGTGTGTGCGATTGGGGTATGGCAAGCAGAGTCATTGAGAAGAAGGCCTCCCCTTATGGTGTGAAGAACCCCGATGATCTTGTACGAATAAAGGAGAGGAGGGTAGGAGTTGCACCGGAGTTGTTCTTTTTATATGGCGACAAAGATGATGAAGAACGCAATTTGGAGCGCATGAAGAGGATGCATCCATGTACGACGCAATCTGATGCATTTTCGGTAGGCCATTTGGCAAAGAAGATATGGAGAGAAGAAGAATGCCCAGAACTCTTCAAGGATTCAATGTCAATGATTGCATTCTCATCAAAGTTGGATGGCTTAGTTAACGAAGATCCTGCAAAGAGGCTTTCACTTGCAAAAGTTGTGAATGATTTGATGAGCCCCCCTTACAACTTCCAAGCTCCCAATGGTTGTTTTAGATACACATTGTAGTTCCATAGTGATTTACGTTTGGAACATTTTGATTGCCTATGTGGCCTTGTTTGCACATTTCTAATATTTTAATAAATCATTTTTTCGGCGTATACGTGCCTTGGTGGAACATGAAATGCTATTGTTGGTTTTGTAATGGAATTAAAAAACGTTTTTAAAAAAAAATTAAAAAACTGTATGGCCCATTCACCGGGACTGCCCCTCGTACAAGGGTGCCTCCCCCCTTTACAGAAGCTCGCGCCCCCCCCCCCCCCCCCCTTCCAGAAGCTCGCGCCCCCAACCTTCCAAAAGGTCGCGCCCCCCTCCTTGCAGTAGGTCGCGCCCCCCCTCTCAGAAGCTCGTCCCCCCCCCCCCCCCCCCCCTCACGAGTATAAATGCAGGGTTGTTAGGCCAAGCCTAATTTCATTTGAAATCATGGCCTCCAGTCCCGGAACTCCTTGTGGGCTCTTTGCTTGAGACTATGTGCATCACATTGGCCTGTGGTTGATGTCCACACATACAATTTTTTTCTCACATGTGTCATACTAACACTTGCAGACAGGAGATCATTGTACTTTTTGAGAGACACGGAGAATGGCAGGTCAACAGCGTCAGTCGACGGCTGAGTGGGCTCCGTGGTGTATGTTCATTGATAAGGACCATGTTAAATGTGTGTGGTGCAATTTCACTTTTCGTTATAAACGACAAAGAGCTATGAAGCACTATGGATGGGGTGAAGGTTCAAGCAAGAGTCATTGTACCAAGGCCCCTGCCGCCGTATTTAGGCGCTTTGCCAATTGTGGTAATGTAATACCAAAAAGAATGACACATGCGGAGATCTACGGCACTGACGGTGGTGATGGCAAGGCACATTTGGCACCATGTTCTAGCCAGTCTATGCCTGCTGAGCAATCTACGGAAGTGCCTCAAAGAACGGAGGAGGTCCAAAAGGAGAGGATTTCTCAAGTTGAACCGTCTCAGTCAACTCCGCCTCTAAGCAGAGGCGATTCATGTACACCAAGATCTATGCGGCAACAAAGTTTTACCGAGGCCTATCAGATTGGAAAGCGCAATGAATTGGATGAGAAATCGGCGTCCTTTTTTTACGAAGCGAATGTGCCTTTCAATGTGGTTAGACATCAATCTTTCATCGCAGCTGTGGAGGCAACATCAAAAGCAGGTTTTGTCTACCGTCCACCAGCATACAATGCAATGCAAACCAAGCACATCCAGCCAACAAAGCAGCTTCTCAAGATGAAAATAGAGTAGAAAACGAAGCAGTGTATTAGCTTGTACAGGGCAACTATTTGCTCGGATGGATGGGACAACGTTGTTCGTCGGCCGTTGATGAATGTCATGCTTGTGTGTCCAGCAGGAGATATATTCCTGGGTTCCATTGATACAACGGGGTACAAGAAATCAAAAGCATACATAGCTGGGAAATTGAAAGAGTACATCAAAGAAGTTGGACCGCAGAATGTGGTACAAATTTGCTCTGACAATGCTAGTGCGATGTTGGGAGCCATGGACCACGTGGTAGAAGCTTATCCATACATTTACAAGCAAGGTTGTGCAGCTCACATCATGGACCTCTTACTAGAAGATTGGGGGAAGGAAGCAACCTTCAAAGAGCTGATTGTCTTGGCAAAACGCATACCGACTTTTATACGTCGCCGCCATGTCACCATGGCTTTGTTTCGCCAATTCAGCCCAAAGTTGTCTTTGTTGTTACCAGCGGAGACAAGATTTGGATGCCGGTACTTGATGATTGTTCGATTGCTTGAACTGAGGGAGGCACTAATCCAGGTGGTAGCCAATCCAAAATGGGACGAATATGTGGGTACTTTATTCAATCGGTCAAACGGGTATCGTGCTCACGCCTTAGCATGTCAAGTACGGAGTACCATTCTTGATGAGACATTTTGGTTACGTTGTGAGGATCTTGTGCATGTTATGAAGCCGGCTGTTGTGACCTTGAAGACCTTTGATGGACAAACACCGGCAATGGGGAGGGCATGGTTGGCCATGAATAATTTGAAGAAGCCATTAGGAGAAAAATCAGGTCACAAAAAGGCCGTGTAAGCGGCACGTGAGAGAAAAAAACGGGCGCTGCCCGCGTACTTTTTGACATGGCATGTGAGGTGCCACCGTGGTGCCAGCAACCGCCACGGGGGCTCGAACCAATGACCTCCGAGCGAGGCGTGTGGAGGGCACATCTACAGTGTCGGGCTGACACAACCTGCCCACTTGGGACCAAAGCCTGAGCCGAGGCGTTCATGTCTCACCTAATATTCCGAGGACCTTTGTTGTGAGTGCGCCACGCAGTTCTGTGCGGGCAGCAACTCTGGCATCCGCTGCCAGCGGCAGAGGTGCCCAAAGTAGGGAGTTCACCTAGAAAGGGCAGGCTTACACGGCTTTATTTTGAGCTCATTTTTCTCCTAATGATGTGTTCCGTCTACGGGGTGACTCTTTTTTCCTAGACCCCGCTATAGCAGGGCGCTTTGAGAAACATTTTACGAAGAGATGGAAGATGATGTTGACAGATCTCCATTAGGCAGGCGCCATTTGAATCCCTACATTTTCCCGGAGAGCCACGAGCTATTGACTAACAGTGCAGCGAAGCGTGCACTCCTGCAAGTCCTAATTCATTTGAGTGAGTCCCTTAAACTAGACCACGATATTGTGTTGTCTGAGCTAACACAGTTTGAGGAACGCACCGGTCCATTCAGCCCTTTGGAGGCCCCAAACATTCGACAGACTAAGATGCTACCTCATCAATGGTGGCAGCGGGTTGGGGGCGATGCGTTGCCCTTGATAGCAAAGCGCATCCTTTCGTTAACATGCTCGGCATCATCATGTGAGCGAAATTGGAGCATGTATTCCTTTGTTCACAGTAAGGTTCGCAACCGATTGGCCGTGAAGAAGGCAGAGGACTTGGTGTACATTTACACAAACAGTAAGCTCCTTCGAGAACGACGTGGAGCGGATCCTGTTCTTTGGTACGAGAACCAACCGTTCTCCGAAGACTCGGATGAAGAAGTTCCAGCCATGTACGATGAAGACGTATGTGATGATGATGGAGATAAAGGATTCCACAACGGAGTTGAAGATAATGAAGGCGATGGTGACGACGGTGGAGTTCATTATACTCCTGCTACTATGGATGATGAGTATCAGGAGTTACCCGTGGACAATGCTGGTGGTGACATGCCACGCACTGAACCCGTTAACCAGCCGAATGGAGTTTTTGACTGGGCAGGATTTGATGAAGAGGCAGCTACTTTGCCTCACCACGTTGTCAATGAAATACAAACTAGAGGCAAGGTCGCATACGATTGGGCAGACGATGATATTGACGATGAATTTGAAGTCGAAATGACTCAGCATCAAAGCGACGATGGTGGCGATAATGATGACATTCACCCCGTTTGTAGCGTTTCGAACAATGACAATGAAGGAGGGGGTAACAACATGGGAGAGCAAATTCCAATTCCAGAAGACGTTGAGGGAGGAGAAGAAGTCGAACAACTCCCAGGCACTCTGCCAGTAAATGTTGAGGAAACAATCAGGTCCGGAGGTTTGGATGAAAGCCCTCCAAGAAATGAACAATCAGAGACAGTCAGAAATGGACAAGAAGATGAAATTCCTATTGGCCGATTGTTTCAAACACCCCTGCTCCAGAGTACACCTTCAATCGGAGCAATACTTGCAGGGTTGGGTAGACCTCCCCCACCTCGTTCAAGCACTTCTATTGGGCATGGTTCATTAACTCCAACACCGAATACAAGCGTTCCACTCACTTCTTCTGGACGAGGTCTACCAGCTGGACCTTCTACGACGCGTCGTGGAGTGATACGGTCACGGAAAGGTCCAACAAACGTTCGCCCTTTTTTTTCAGGATATACTGTTGGGACTATCCCGTCTTTACCTGTGGCTGTGGGTAAACGTAGATTACCCGTAATGAATGTGGACGGAATCACCGATAAGACCAAAAGACGGAAGGTCAAAAGAATTGTGACCACGGTGGTGGATGGTACAATTGACCACGAATTGCGCAATATTCATTCCACGGTACATGAGTATGTGCCTAATCAGGGGGGAGATGGAGATGACGAGGGCTTGAAATCCTCAGAAGGATATGACTCATCGGAAGATAGCCGTGAAGAAGCACCTGATGATGAAGACATTGTTGCAAGAGTACCATTGGGTATGCCCGGTACTCGAAGGAATCCAGAGCGGCGCACCGCCAAAAAAAATAAAAAAAAGTAATACATCTTTCAGCATATTACATATAGAAGTTATATAGAGAAAGTATAATATATATGACTCCAAAATAATTTTAAAAAATCACAAAAAAACATAATATATATATATATATATCTAAATTTTATACGTAGATACTTATATGTTAACCCTTAGTCAATGTCCATAAAACATTAGCTAAGGCTATTGAATGTAATTTTGTTTCGACATGAATTGAAACTTCTCTCATTTATGTCACTATGAAAACTTCAGTCATGTCTTAATTTCCTTCAATGCTTGATTTTTGTTCCCCGTTCGCGCCCCCCCCTTCGCAGGCGCTCGCGCCCCCACCCTAAACCCCTTGCTCGCGCCCCCCCCGCCATCGCAGGCGCTTGCGCCCGCCCCCTCGCTCGCGCCCCCCCCCTTCGCAGGCGCCTGCGCCCCCTCGCTCGCGCCCCCCTTCCCAAGACGCTTGCGCCCCCCCTCTCAGCCGCTCGCGCCCCCCTCTCAGCCACTCGCGCCCCCCTCCCTCAAGGCGTTGGCGCCCTTCCTCTCAGCCACGTCATCCCCCGAGTCAACTGTATATGTGGAATATTTGGTGACATGTCAGACGCGTGGCATCCTAGGTGGCCAAGGTAACTCCCATTTCACCATTTGGATGGTCAACCGTAAGTCCTGGTCAAACGGACCTCCCCTGACCCCTAACGGACGGACGAGCGGACCGGACGGACGGACCGGTCCTTATGTCCCATGAACAACCCTGGCCCCACCGCCCAGACCAAATTTTGGACGGCGGACCCGTCCCTTTCTCCCCAGCCTGGGTTACGGTTTCTTGGATGTGACGGGCTCGGGTTCCTGAATGTCATCCCCCTTTCATCACACTTGTGCTGCATTTGGAATTCCGCTCGTGGGTTTGGAAAACATGTAGTGCGCTGCGTCTTTAACTGTGCTACTACACCTCGGGCGGTGGCAAAGTTGATGGTGTGAAGCTAAGTGTCCTTCACATACTAATGTTTGGGGGGAGTCAATGGCGCAAGTTGTAGAGGTCTGAAGTTCTTCATAGTGACGGACTGGTATAAGAGAAACGGGGCGAGGGTTTAGCCATCGAAGGTGGGCGTCGAAACATTTGAGGGAGCGAATACTTCACAGAAACAAAGCGATGCTGGAGTAGGCCAGACTGGGCTACCTCATCAAATCCGGGTGCCTAATCAAAGGCTTGGAATTTCCCAACTTCAAAAATTTTAGGGTTTTCAGATTCGTTTTCTTGCTCATACAAAAATGCTCACATGTTGTTATCGGTTTGGGTTGAAGGTTTAAAGTTGTTTACTTCTCACA
Source organism: Ceratodon purpureus (assembly GCA_014871385.1). Taxonomy (NCBI): domain Eukaryota; kingdom Viridiplantae; phylum Streptophyta; class Bryopsida; order Pseudoditrichales; family Ditrichaceae; genus Ceratodon; species Ceratodon purpureus. Next base: position 26,575,022 of record CM026422.1, read on the forward strand.
TGCTTGCAGGTACTTTAGTAGCAAGTGTTGGGTCACTACTGGAATGTTTTAATTATCTTATGCTCTTCATTGCTCGAATCGATTAGAGTCGTATTTTATAGCCGTCTCTTGTTATTTGTTGGATTTGTTGGGTTTGGGGTGCTATGAGTGCGTGGTGGTGAGCTGAGGCTACTGCGACGGAAGTCAAGGAGGAAGTTTGAGGGTTTAGGGTTCTACTGGGCGAGCCTCAAGGCTGGTTGGATAAACAAAACAACACCAAAGACTGCCAAAATCTGGAAGAGGTCGCACTACAAGGAAATTGCTGTTTCACGAAGTAAACGTCAAGAGAAAAATCTTCGTATCAACAGCAGACCTCGAAATGGGGTTCCACGGATTCGATTCAAGAAAGAGAGGGTTTCCATCAACTGAAATGTCTTGGACCCCACGAGTGAGGTTCGGTGCATCAAGGGGATGTCGACGTGTTTGTCTGATGTGGCAGCGACCGAGGTTCAGGGTTCAAATTCGTAGATTTCGTGGGTTAGATTTTGAGAGAATTATAAGGACATTGTCAAGCCATGTTTGCGGAGTGTAGATAATGTACCGAGGTACACCTTATGTAGATTCTCAAATGCAGGGCTTTCTGTGGCTAGATTTCTCCATAAGACCAATACATGATCAAGTCACGTGTGCATTGCGTACATAATGAATTGGAATACAACCCACATAGATTACACATACAATGAATCTAATTTTCCACATAAATGACACCTAGCTTCCTTTGTTCTCGAACTCCGAGTCAAGATTATTAAAATTACAATTCAAGACAAATTGAAACGTATGTACAATTCATCAACAATCAGTATGAAACAGGAAACGAGAGTCTACGATTGGTGGAGGATAGGTACACTCAAGTAACATAAAAAACTTCGGTATTTGATAAAGTCGTTTCAAGATACCAAAATTACATGCGGACCACAAGTACTGTGGCCGGAAAATGACTGCATATGGAATTGAAAATGTCTGCGGCTTCAACATTCCGAAGTCACTGCATACACCTATTCTATCAAGTGCCACAAGTACTTAGTTGCCTGAAGACACTGCTACCTATGAAAATTCTCCAAGACTCCTGCATCAACAAAAAAGGGAGCTATGGATTGTAGGAACAGTCCTACAATGAAAGAAGCCTGCCGACTAATGCAGACACGCCGCCCATGTCCTGGTGCACAAGGTCATCCGTGGACTCTGTGCACACACTCCAACAACCTAGGAGCCTGAAAAACGACACGAAGTTCACGGACCAAATGATGAGATGAACCAAGAAGTCAGGGGTACCTCTATGCACGTGCAGATTGTACGACCTAGATGTCGAAGCGTGGGCGGAGCTTCTGGCCTTCGTACACCTAAATTGGAGTGTTCCCCGGACCAGCTAGGCAATCCCGCAGGTGAGAGAGCTCCGCGGTGGTGAGCGCCGACAGAGGCAGGTCCCGAAAGCATGCGTCAGAGAAGGGGACAGCCATGGTCCAAGACGTGTTGAAATAGTTCCAGGAGTAGTTGAACTGTGCTTTCTCAAACTCGTCCTTGGTGACCCACGAGGAGTGATCCAGCTAGGCGTAATCAGACCTAGCGAGACGGATTGTGGAGTACTCCGCGCTGGCGTCAATTGTCTGCTTCCAGAGCTTACATACGGCTCTGGCTTTGTCAATGTCCGCAAACGTGCATATTGTCGGTGCTTTCCAGGAGGAGTTGGTGAGGTCCCACTCCCACGGGTCTGGGCCGCGAGCCACGTCATTCAGCAGAGACTATAGAACGCCGTGGCAAGCAATGACCTCAAACGACATAGTGCAGAGTCAAATGGAGCAAACAAAACACAAAACTGAAGAGAGTAGGAGATGATCTAACGTCGACAAGGAGAAGCAAGATCAAAAGGCGAGGGAAACAAGTAAGCACTGTAAATGGTATAAGAGAAATGAGACGAATTAACAGGAGGTATATGTTGGAGTCCTGCAGGTGATCGGAGATATTCAGGAAGATGAAGCCTACAATTAGTCTGCCTATCCTCTAGATGCATCGACATAGAATAGGATTCATGATTGCAATTATTACCAATTTAGTCTTGGATGTCACGTACCTGCATGTGTGAAGGAGTATTTGATGAGCTCCCTCTTTGAGAGCCGAAAGACATGAGTGAAAATGTCATTTCGTGATTATGATGATTGGGAGATTGGATTCAGGTACAACGTCATTTAACCCTGCTGATACAGCACTGTATAACAGATTTCAAAAATAAAATTACATTTGAATTGGTCACTGATTGAGTAACATTCAAGATTAGTGATAGTAATGTCTTCCTATGCGTGAAAATAGAATTTAGGCTGCATAAACATGAATGAAAAAACATGAATACTATAATATGCACGTCATCCACGAATAGAGTGCAGTTGAGAGGAGTTCTGGAAAAAATTAGTGGGAACATATGTAACATTAAGACATGAGTAGAGGGAGCTTACTTGTTCCAGCGGTGAATTGGTGGAGAACTACACTGATGAATCAGGAGCTGCATTCAGAAAAAGCGTCACGGAACTCTGTATGGGAGGGCAGTTTCCACTGAGCAGAATGCAACCCGATGATCTCTCAGACTGATGAGGTGTTGTTCGCTAGTTGCGAATGTTGAGGATCCTCGGCTTAAACTAAAGCAACAGATAAACTAAAAATTCGGAAGTGCAGTATATATATGCTAAGCATTGACTGCTCCACTATTACGATCCTTAATGCTACTTAGTTAGTGGAGTTGATGACCACTAACTAAATCGTAACCACATTCTACTTGTACCGCTGGTCAGCAGATACAAAGGCTAACTGGTACGTTTCCTGATATGGCTGCCGGTACAAGTACTGATAACGGCCAATAGCCATAATGGTTATTAGTGGAGCATCTTTGGTTGCTCCAACACTCCCCCTCGCTCCAGAAGGTGTAATTTTTCGGAGCGTTCAGAGAGGCAATGCCAAAGATGTCGATTCCTCAGGGACTTTCGATCGAAGCCCTCAATGCATTCGTTGTTGATATGTCGATCTGGCAGACTTTTCTTTTTAGTCTTTGGGTCTTGAATGTGCTTGTACAGAAGTTTGCTGCAGCCGTTTATCTACCACTCTGGCTATGGTTCTTGGACTCCTTGACTTGCGCTGAAGTGGAGACCGGTGGAGAATCTTCAGTTGATAATGATAGCTTGCATTCTTCCATAGAGGAGGTTGAGGAGGAACATGCAGGTGACGACTTGGATTCGAGCAATCTCATTCCTGCTTTGCCTGACCAAGTTGTCAGGGAGAGGGTTTGGCCCGTACTCATGAGATCTCCTTCGGCTACACAACTCTTCCGTCTGCGATGTGTCAGTAGACATTGGAGCAAGTTTGTTGACACTACACTCGAGTGGAATGCCTTAGGTTTTATCATGCTGGATATGACCATTAGTGGAAAAATAGTGACACGTAGTGATTTGGGTCGGTTAGCTGCTTCTCAGCTTTCAAGGTTAGAAGCAACAAGCTGTCCGTTTCTTCTGTCTGAGGACATGAGCAAAATTGTAACTCACAGTTATCTAGACCAGTTGGTGACTGCTGAGTGTTTAAAGCTGGAGGTTTCTAATTATCAGTTCTTATTATCGGAGGATATGAGAGAGGTAGAGGAGAGGGTTAGGTATTCTAGACTGCGACTGAGTGCTGCTCCTTTCTACGTTTCTGTCGAAGGATGCCCTCCTGATGCGGAAGAGGGGGCTGGGTACTATGATCTGTGAAGTTCGTTCCTATCAATAAATTAAGCTATGAGCTGCTTTGGATCAAACTGCTTGACTTTTCTGTGCCGACTTTGACCAGGCCTAGTTGGTCTCGGATTCTTTCAAAAGCTGTCCTCCCTAACGCCTTTGTGAATATATCTGCTACTTGTTCTCCTGTGGGGACGTATTCTAGATTGACCTCTCCTGATAGTATTTTCTCCCTGATAAAATGATGCCTCACTTCTACATGTTTAGTTCTTCCATGATAGACTGGGTTATGGGCCAGATTCAGACTTCCCTGATTATCACCATGAATGGTTGTTGGACACCTCAAATCTTGTAGTTTCAATTCTCCAAAGAGTCGTCTTAACCATACAGCTTCTTTCGTTCCTTCTGTGATAGCCATATATTCGGCTTCTGTTGATGACAACGCAACTGTGGGCTGCTTTTTACTATTCCAGGTGATAGGTGTACTTCCTAGAAAAAATACAAAGCCGGTAGTGGACTTACGATCATGAATGTCGCCGGCCCAGTCAGCGTCAGTGAAGCCACAGATATTATCTCCCTCCCCGCGCTTGTATAACAGGCCGAATTCGGTGGTGCCTTTGAGGTACCGATAGATATGCTTCACAGCTTGAAGATGGGGTTCCTGGGGAGAGCACATGAAGCGACTCACAATGCTTACAGCGAAGGAAATATCAGGGCGAGTGTGGGTCAGAAAGATCAATTTTCCGACCATCCTCTGATATAGAGTTGGATCGGTGAGCGGTGCCGACATATCAGGCTCGAGTTTGAGCTTGTCTACCATGGGTGTGTGGACTGGTCGACAGTCAGCTAGGCCGAACTCAGACAGAAGCTCGCGGACGTACTGCCGTTGGGTTACCAGGATGCCCAAGGCGGTGAACTGGAATTCAAGGCCGAGGGAATATGAGAGCAGACCTAGGTCACTCATTTCGAACTCAGACTGAATGGCTTGTCGGATGCTCTGAATATGAGCATCGTTGTCACCTGTAATGTAGACGTCATCGACGTAGAGAATGAGGAGCGTCAGTTTCCCTTGATCTTCAAAGTAGTATAGATTGTAGTCAGCGTGGATTTGTGGAGACCCTGGCTGATCAGATAGCCGTCGACTTTACTGTACCAGGCACGAGGTGCTTGTTTCAAGCCGTAAAGTGCTTTCTTCAACTTGCAGGCGTAGCTGGCCTGTGAAGAGCTTTCAAAACCGGGCGGAGGGGTAACATAAATGTCCTCTTCAATCACCCCGTTTAGAAACGCAGTCTTGACGTCTAAATGATAGATATTCCAGCCTCGGTGACCAGCGAGAGCAACGATGCTACGCAAGGTGTTCCACTTGACCACAGGTGCAAACGTTTCGGTGTAGTCGGTGCCAGCCTTTTGTTGAAACCCTTTAGCAACAAGTCGTGCCTTGAGTTTTGCAATGGAGCCATCAGCATTGGTCTTAACTCTAAAAACCCATTTTGTGGAGATAGCTTTTCGGCCAGCAGGTAGCGGGACTAATTCCCAGGTATCGTTTTTGTATATTGAGTCCAACTCATTTTCCATAGCGGCACACCATCCGGGATGGTGAAGTGCGGCTTCGACACTGGTCGGAAGTGGTACTGGTGACTCCAGGTCTGCAGCATTCAAGTGGTAATCGGCCAGCTTCGAAGGCGCCTTGCTAACTCGTCCGCTTCGGGTGGTAAGATGATGGGAAGCAGGGGAAGCTGAGGCGGTAGCAGGGGAAGAGCGACGGTGATAAGTGTGAAGTGGGGCTTGGGCTAGGCTGGAACGGTCGGGATTCAAGGGAGGCTGAACAGAAAAATCAGAAATTGGAAACTGCAGAGGTGCTGCGGGAGCCTCCGGTTGCAGCCGAGAGGAGCTCTGAGATGGTAATGCTGAGGAGTGAAAGGGATCAGGGGTCTGATCTTCCAGGGGTGAAACGGGGTTATGAGTGATCTTTGGGACCTGTGCAGCAGGGGAGGAGGTTGGAATCTCGGATGGTTTGCACAAGGCAGAAGTTGGGACAGAAGGGCCATTCGGACTAATAGAAGGAGATGTGATAGGTTCACTGAGATCCAGAGGCCAGTCCTCGAGAGGAACTGTCTGCAGGTGAGGAGCAGGTTGGCTAGAAGAAAATGGAAAGGAGGTTTCATCAAATTCTACATCTTTCGAAATGATGATTTTTCGTGTGGATCTATGGTAGTTTCTGAAGCCACGGGAGTTAGAGTCGTATCCTAGGAACACGCACTCACGTGAACGTGGAGCCCATTTCTTGCGAGCAGGGTCTGTATCTAACACAAAGGTGCGGCAGCCAAATACTCGGAGGTGACTAACAGAGGGCTGCAGACCTGTGAGCTTCTGATAGGGCGTGTCACCAGCGTTTGCTCTCGTGGACGTCCGGTTAATGAGATAATTAGCTGTAGAAACAGCCTCTGTCCAGAGGTGAGCAGGTGTGTGGCTTTCGTAAGCCATGCTTCTGGCTTTTTCTAGCAAGCTTCGGTTCTTACTCTCTGCTACCCCATTCTGATGGGGAGTATGACTTTGAGTATACTGCCGTAGGATGCCATGGTTGTCACAGAATTTTTGAAAGGCATGAGAGGTGTACTCCCCTCCCCGATCAGAGCGGATTGCTTTGATCTTGAGATCCCCTTGCACTTCTATCATTGTTCTAAATTTCTGAAAATGAGATAATGTTTCATCTTTGCTTTTCAAGAAATAAAGCCAGGTGAATCTACTGTAATCATCGGTAATGGTAAGCACATACCTAGAACCGGAAAGGGATTTCTTGGACAGTGGTCCACACAAATCTGTATGAATGAGCTCGAGGGGTCGTGTCGTCCTGTTGTCCTGTGTTTCGAGCGATATGGAGCGCCTTGGTCGCTGGTCATGAGACTTGCGTGGAATACGCTGTCGATGTTGTTTGCCGGTGCGGCAGCTTACGCAGAAGTGTTGTGGAACAATGAGCGGAGGCAGACCACCTGCTTTGCTTTGCCGAGCCATAAAAACAAGGGTCTTATAGCTTGCATGGCCAAATCGTTGATGCCAGAGTATAGCAACTCGCTCGGTGCTGTCAATGGATACACTGTTCACCGAGAGTTGTGGAGAATGGAACTTGTAGAGTCCGTTGCGTTTGTCACGCTTCCCAGTGGTTACCACATGGTGCTGATCAGGGGAAGGAAAGTTCTTGAGAACCCAGACTTTCCCAGAATCAAAAAGTAACTTGAATTTTTCTCTCCCATCAGTCATGGTTCCGACTGAAAGCAGGTTCTTGGTAACGCCTGGCACATAGAGAACATCATGGAATTTTATTTCTCCAAGGGTAGTGGGAATTTCCACTGATCCCTTTCCTGTGACAGTGAGCTTTTCTCCACCGGCTGTGCAGATTTTTGAGCGACTTCCTGTCCCTAAGTTGGACAAGAGGTGCTTGTGGCCAGTTACATGCCGTGAAGCACCGCTATCTATGTACCAATCTTCCTCCACATTGCTATCTGCTAGGTGAAGTTCAGTCACATTTACAGCGAGCTCTGGCTCTTCTACTACCTCGGGAAAATCGTCATCAGAGTCGCTATCGAAATTATCGATGAGGTTCACCGAAGGCTTCTCGTTCCTGCTTGCTCTGCGTCGCTTGAGTTCGGCTGCCAAATCGGGACAGTTACGCATCCAATGATCCTTCTTGCCACAATAGTGGCATTCACCAGCAGCCTTCTTTCCCTTGTGTCGGCCTTCTTCGCCACCAACATTTGGTTTCCGACTCATGAATCTCCCGGTTGTCTTGGTCAGCAGTGCTTCCCCGTCTCCACGTTTGGTGCTCTTGAGTTCACGTCGGATCTCGTCCTGCATCAGTGTGACCGTGAGTTCTTCGACAGTTGGAAGGGCTGGTCTGTACATGATGGTGTTAATGAGGCCTTCAAAGCTGTCAGGTAGCGCCATGAGCACGTATTCGACGAGTTCTGGTTCTGCAACTACTTCGCCTGCACATGCAAGTTCGTTAACTAGCTCTTTGACTTGCTGTAAGAAAAGAGTCATTGACACACCTTCATCTAGCTTAAGATTAGCAAGCTTTCGTCTAAGCATCAGCTTTCGAGAGTTGGTGGTGTTGGAATATAGGTTTTTCAGAACCTTCCAGCACACATCAGGTTCCGTAATATTGACAATATAAGGTATAACATTGTCCCTAACCGACAAGGCTATCATGGTCAAAGCCCTTTTTTTCTGAGTATCGATATCAACGGGAGCTACGGCCCCAGCAGAGGAAGCGACAGTCCCGGCAGCGGGAGCTACTACAGTTCCCGCGGGATTTGCAGTTCCAGTAGTGGAAGCGATGGTCCCAGCAGCGGGAGCTACTGCAGTTCCGGTGGGATTTGTAGTCCCAGCAGGTGGTTCTACCAATTTCCAGACATCATCCCTGATCATTATGTTCCTCATCTTGAAGCTCCAAACACTATAGTTTGAACTGCCTTCAAGTTTGGAACCATCTCCTATCAGGCTGTCTCTAGATGTCATTTTGGAAGTTAGGTATCTGTCACCTTCTACAGTGATGCTGTTGCTACTAGTTTCTGACGGTAGTCCTAAACGAAGGTGACGCAGTTGGCTCTATCCTCAAAGTAAAACTACTAAGTTGACACAACTAGCTCTATCCTTCACAGTAAGGTGCCTACCCTGATAAGCCTCGCTCTGATACCATGTTGAGGATCCTCGGCTTAAACTAAAGCAACAGATAAACTAAAAATTCGGAAGTGCAGTATATATATGCTAAGCATTGACTGCTCCACTATTACGATCCTTAATGCTACTTAGTTAGTGGAGTTGATGACCACTAACTAAATCGTAACCACATTCTACTTGTACCGCTGGTCAGCAGATACAAAGGCTAACTGGTACGTTTCCTGATATGGCTGCCGGTACAAGTACTGATAACGGCCAATAGCCATAATGGTTATTAGTGGAGCATCTTTGGTTGCTCCAACAGCGAATAAGGAATTAAACTGATATATATGGAAGATATAAATATATGGAAAATACCAAGACGAAGATGTGATTATTAATGCGTCTATGGTACATTTGGGGGACTATACAGCTGGAGTTAGATTTCTGTCTTGAATCCACTTAACCACACACTCAAAAAAATCTTAATAATCACAGTGGTGTGCTGAAGATACCTGTTCCGATGCATCTCTTAATTATCGTATTGCTGCATCATACAAACCCACTCCATTGCGTGTTCCAAACATAGATGCCTGCAATTGTGCCTACGATTCTCAGGGTGAGTCAGCAAATGAGGGGATTCATGGAAAATAAAATTAAGAAAAAATAGGGGTGCAATTCACTAAGAAACAAATACATAGTTATCAACACAAGTCGGACTTGAGGATAGGGGCTACTGGAAACAACAGTACACGATAACCGAATCGTTGTGAGAGTTAAGAGAAACGTGAAAAAAGTCATATACCATAAATAATCATAAAATTAAGTAACTGATCAACTGTATGAAAACATGGAGAAAAAGAGAATGCGGGTGCTTCTCATGCAGATCAAGCCGTAAGGTGTGGGCATACAGTTTGGAAATTTCAATAGCTAGCAAAACATCCGAAGCAAATTTTCTCATGATGTTTAAAACAATATCATGCCCATAAAGATCAAAGTTCGCAACCGGAGCTCATTAGGACATAAAGTGAATCACAGTGCATGGTCAAATAACTCGATTCCCATAGATAGATAGAAACACCAACCCTGTAGAAGGGCCGGCGTGAATGAAGTGTCCGTTCGTAATGTCAATGACCCGGTGCCCACAGGACAGAGGGACTCGATTCCCATACTAGATCATGGATCGCATAGGAGAGGGCAACTTCGGCCATTAGAAATAACTAGGCAAAAAAATCCACATCGGACTGCTTCATGTTCCACTGGGTGGAAGTACACTAGAGGTAGTGCAGTTTGGGCAAAACTCCACTGTACCATTGGGACCTTTTAGTACTGAAGTGTACAATAAGTACTCTGCCTTACTCAATCTGAGCCGTTGAAATTCCTTGCAAGAAGCAGGGTTAGGCGATTGGAATCAACCAATCAGGATAGTCTATTCCGACAGTAGGGATTCGCTTTGATTTAGATCTATATGGGCCAGCGCATCTCGCCATAACATGTGGCGGAATTCAAATACATGGAGTGGCGGCAGGGTTGTTCATCGGACATAACGACCGGACCATCCGTCCGGTCCTCTCGTCCGTCCGTTAAGGGTCATGTCCGGTCTATAAGAGAATATTTGAGCATATTCAAGAATATTCGAGCATATTCGAGCATATTCGAGTATATTTGAGAAAAAATTAGGAATATTCATAGAATATGTCCGATTTTCACCCCGGATCGACCAGTCCGTCCGTCCGTCCGTGTCCGGAAATTTTGCCCATGTCCGTCCGTTATGACAACCCTGTGGCGGAAGTTGATGTCCAGCCTCAGTGGCAGGATCTGCGATTCATTGAAGCACTTAGCATCCTAGCCTTTCCAGACAGGGTTTCCAAGATTGGTCATTTGATTACAATTATCCTTCTAATGTGCAATCATCCTGCTCTTGAAAATTGTATATTTGTTAAAGGTCTCAAAGTTATGGACTTGTCTCCACTTCAGGTTTTTTTTAGATGAACTTGGGATGAAGTCTAGTTCAGTCAAGTGATTGGTTGTTTGAAGCATTCCAAAATATCATGCAAGCTTTTGAAATTAAATTATAGCATGGCTCTAATAAGATTTTCTTTTTAATACGTTGTTATAAAAAAAATTAAATTGAAAACCATGAGTATCGATTATTTATACACTTGTTTTTTTGGAATTGTATATGGTTCGTGATTTTGTATCTTGAAAATAAACCTCCGTACTTTGAATTGATAGTTCTTCCTAGAATTCATCATTTTATAAAAGAGAACATGAGAAGTTGAGCTATTAGCATGGTGGGAAAAGGAGAATGCAAGAAAATACTCTATATAGCATGTTTTTTTTTTGGTTTTTTTTTTGGTTTTTTTTTTTTTTTGTGTATAGCCTTTTGAAGTTGTTTTAATAATAATGTAAAAATTAAAATTAAAATATGGACATCATTTCCTCCCCCCCCTAACATAACATTTTAAATATTAAGATTAAAGAAGGAAAAAATTGAAAAGAAAAAAAAATAGAAGAGGGAAATAAAAATAATGAAAGAATAAATAAAATAGAAACAGATATGAAATACGGTAATAAAAGATTCGTGAGGAAAAATAAGTAAAATTAAAAAAAAATAGAAGAAAAAAATAACAATAATAGAAGGACTAAGGAAGAGACTAATATGAAATATGGTTATAAAAGAACAAAAAGGAAAAAATTTAAAAGAGAAGAAAAAATAAAATAAAATAGAAGGGAGAGAAAAAGGTTGCGAATATGAAATACTGTACTATAAGAGGGAATGAAAATAAATAAAAGTAGGACACTAAAAGAGGTATGCTATATTTAACTATTTCTGGACTGTCCAGAGTCCAGAATTAAGTAATCACCCGATAATAGACCTGATAAATTTAGAGCATTGGCGTAACAATGTATGGGAAGAACCGTCGTGGACGGGCTCAGAAGTATTCATCACGGGATCTCTCGACACCGAACTTGACCAAGATATAAGTAAATTGCGAGCGAGATATAAAAGAACGGAGGACATTTGGGCTCCAGAGTATGTGTCACAAGATCCCCCGATAGCAAACCTGACCCAGATAATTATACGTACATTGCGAGCAAGGAACAGAAAACAGAAGAGATTTCGGCTCTACAATATTCATCACGGGATCCCCAGCAGCCAACTTGACCGAGATATACGTACATTGGGTTTAGGGTAATACAAAGGAATAGAAGAGATGGGGGCTCAGAAGTATACATCGGGGGATCCCGCGATATCAAACTTGAACGAGATATCAGCACATGGCGAGCGAGATAGAGAACAGTAGAATGCATGTCAGTTCAGCATTGTTTTGTCACGGGATGCCCCCAATATCAAACATGACCAACATATTAGAAATGGGAAGCAGATTCGAAACACATCTACAGAAATGAAATATCATTGACAGGAGGAAGGCAGGTATTACATGGAAGCCTGACGATCCTTCAGGCACGGATGAATTCGATGTCATTAACTGAAGATCAGGAAGAGAATTAACTCAGACGGACTCGTCGTGGGATCTCCTGATGTCGTACCTAAACAACATATAGGATCTCCGATCAAAAAACTTATCTCTGATCAGAAGGAAGAGAATCAACTCAGGAAGAGAATTAACTCAGACGGACTCGTCGTGGGATCTCCCGATGTCGTACCTAAACAGCACATAGGATCTCCGATCAAAAAACTTGTCTCCCTATACGTTTGCTAACGCAGATTCCATGGCTATCTTGGGAATGATTCTACTCGTCGGATCCATGATCCACGACGAAGTTGCATACACCACTGCATCAACAGTGACCCACAGAGATATCACATGGCGAACATACAATCAGGTACAGGGCCTGCGGGCTCGGAAGTATTTTTCACGCAATACCCCAATATCAAACATGACCGACATATTATACTGTGAAGCAGATTTGAAACTATTCTAGACTTGCTACTACTAAATTTATTCTAAACCATGGAAATATTAGAATACAAAATATACAAATATGAAAGCTTAAAATGAATCTCTGTTTTTTATTCAAAGCAACTCTGTTTTGAAGGCATTCCATTCAAAAAATAGTTCACAACCCACACGGGGGACACCTTCGGCAAGAGTTACAAAAAGATGAAAGTGATATGTTTTCACATCTACGGTTACCAAACATCGTAGGATATAACGGTCTTGCTAACAACTTTCTAAAGTCCCCTTCCGATATCTGAGCTGATTAGCAGCAAGAAGTTAAACATGTAGAGTATATGGAAGATGCCTGCAAGTTCAGAAGCAAAGAGAAAAAGAAGATCAGATGGTATGAAGTTTAGGGTTTAAAACCGACAAGTGCATGTCTAAAGCACGGACTCATCCTCTTGACACTCACCACGAACTCAGCATGAGACAATGGAATTCTGCGCAAGACATACAGCAACCGTAATCTATTACTATGAAATCATCAAATAAAGGGCGAGGTTAAGGGTTACGAGGAGATAACATTCCACCTCGTCACTGATGTAGTGGGCTCCCCAAATCCCCGCTCTCCTCCTCATTTGAATCAGCTATAGGGAAGACCTCCCCGGAGGTGAGGGGAAAATTGATGTCGGAAGCGTTCATAATCTCCACTTGCTCTAGAGTATGTGCAAGAGTCCAATCCCACTCCACACCTGGCTGCATTAGGCGTGCAATGCGGTTCCAGGTGGGAATGGCTACGCCGCGACCACGGGCGCGTTCCACCGCCATAAACCATGGACGAAGCTCCTCCACTCCTTGTGGGGAAACAACCACCTCCCACTCGTTTGGCGGATAACTTGACACCCTAAAACCACCACCCAACCTCCTCATCACAGCAAATGAACTACAAGTAAATGAAATAGAAGGGAAACTAAGAATGAAACAACTGTTTCGTCGCGCAAAGGAACTTATGCTTATGAGGGGGCATATTATACTGTGAAGCAGAAATGAAACTCATACAGAAACAAACATCATTGACACGAGGAAGGCAGATATTACACGGGGATGAGAAACTGTCAAGCAGTGATGACTCTTATTTCTTTAATAGAGAATGACGAAGACAGGTGACTCTGACGTAATCATCGAAGGATGTCCCGATGTCGTTCCTAAGTGGCATAGAAGATCATGGATCAACTACGTTAGCTCTCTCTAAGTTTGCTAAAGCAGCCTCCTTAGCTTTCTTAGGAATGGTTCCACTACCAAAGGCTTCAAATAAACGTCGAAGGTCTCGGACGTAGGTGCGCGTGGTCCTGGAATTAACAGTGATGAGTTGATGAAGAATTTTTTTGTAGCCAGCCATCAAGGTAGATTGTAAACGGCCACCAAGACAATCCACGTAGAGTAATTGGAATTCTGATGGCTGTGAAGACAGACGCCGTTGGTAATCAGGGCAAGCCTCAAATGTGATGATAGCTTTGTGAACTCTAGAAACATTCTCGTGATTTTCCTCCTTCGAAAGCTATGTGCAACAAACGTCATGTTCTTCCCATCGAACGACGCAGTCGCATGATGCTCCAACAATGTAGCCCGTTTTAGACATCTATAAATTTGGAGCAGCTTTGGTACCAATGGGAAATGCCTCGTCACTGCAGCTAGAATTGTAGTGGATCCTGAAATATACCTAGATCGTTGGCATGTAGGGCGCACACTCAAATCGCCGTTCTCAAGACCTTCGAACAGCACATGTCCCTCGGGACACCTATGGATTCTTTGATGTTGCAGTCCGAGCTTTTGTATCAGACTCTTCAGTTCATAAGCTGTTCTAGGTAAATTGTTTGTTGTAGGTAACAGACTTCGAGCCAAATATGTTAGGAGTGCCGAGAGGAATGCGTCAGATATGCCATAGACTGATGCTAGAGACATCAACACAATTCCGCACTATATCCGGTTCTCATGGCAGCCTGGGTAAACCGGGTCAATGATCTCTCTGATGAGATTCTCATAGTCTACGTCGTCTCCCTCTTATTCCTCTGTTTTTGCCTCCATTTGAAAGTTTCCTGCATCCTCTACCGCATCTGCATGAAGTGCGTCAGCATGATCGAAGGCGGAATACATCATCCTTTGGAAATCCACGCCTTCAACATTCAGCCAGGCAAAATCTGGTTCTCCAACAACCTCTCCATCTCTGTGGTAAAATTCCTCATAAGATAATCGCCAATAGTATGGAGGCGGTGGGATTGCTCCATCTTGTCAAGACCTCAATAACTTCAAACTTAACAAGTCCTCAATAAAAGTCCTAGCAATGACCACCATTAGTAATCCACTCCCGGCAGACGCATCAAGTGTAAAACCAAAAAGCACAACCCTAAGGTTGGCCTTGGCTTACGAAACAAAATACAACATATGCAATCACATCCCAAGTTGTAAGAGCAACTCAAGGTGGCATGGAATACAAGGAGCGAGGGTCTCACTCCCCAGCCCACATGAGCCTAAGTCACAGACACAACCTTGACCATGACCAACAACCACAAACCACAACCAAGCTGCAGAGGCAACTCAAATGGCTATAAAGCATAGAGAGTGAGGGTCTCACTCTCCAACCCTACACCACTTTAAATCACAACCACAACTTCATTTTGGCCAATAACTTTTAACCAACAATACAATCACCAAAACCAAATAACATAAACAAAAATACACGCAACAAAATTCAAGTCATTCTTAATTCAACAATTGCCAAGGCTTCAAAATAAAAATTCAACTTTTAATCTATGCAAACATGCACAATTAACATGAACATAACATTCCTAAAGGCAGGATCACCTGCACTCAAGGGTAGCAACAAAAGATGAAATAAAATAAAAATAAGCAATAACCAGCTTCTTGCCTTCACCAAAGATAAAAAAAACAACTAAGCATTGAGATGCCTTGGCTCTTGTTCCTTGAATAGCAACCAGCTTCCTTCTCCCAATCAGTCGACACCTTACAATTGCAGCTTCCGGCCAACAAAAAAATCAATCACCAACACAGTAAGGACCAACTCCAAACCTCCACCGAGCCAATGCCGCCGCTCAAAACCACCAATCTCCGGAAGCACCAACGCTTAACCGAAGAATGACAAAAATTACAAATTAAAATGAAAATAAAATAAAAAGATTACACTAGTAGAATTCCCGTCCAAGAAGGCCAGAGCAGAAGTGACACAGTGTCCGTTTTGTTTATTTTGCGACAAGAAAAATGACGGAATGTCACTGTGGCATTGTCTCAAGATCACTGCAGTTTCGTGGCGGTCTCCTGGACGTTGCAGCTTTTACCCTGCGGGGAAACCAACGACTTCCATGACTTTGGTAATAAAGTTCGGCTTCTTCATCTTCATGTCTGGGAGTTCTTCACCGAATCCTTGAATCCCACAGAGGAATCTAGTTGTTGTTTTTCGTAGATTGCGCTGTCCATCTACTCTTCGCGGCGGACCTTCGACTATTCGAACATCGTCGGAGGAACTATGAGCTCGTTGACTAGATGTTCGTTGTCTGCGATTTAATCTACGCAAACTGTACATCGAAATTCCGGGTTTGAGTTACTTCAGAACATGATATCATGTGAGGAATTGCATCAGATGACTCCCGAGCCCTCACACCTATTTTTAAATAATGCAAAACAGCAAGCCTTTCAAGGAGATGAGAAGACGTATTTGCGTATCGTTTATTTCCGTTTTCATGTTGCATTGTATGGAGCTTAAGGTAAAAGCTATCCATCCACTTCTTGACAATCCTCTTCCACACGTCTGCTTGTCAATTTGAAGACCACGAACTCCCACAACAACCTCTGAATCGTTCTCAAATTGTCATGTACTATTACCGCATGAAAAACCCCCATGATAACAATATTCATGCGCATAAAAAATAACAAGGCCTGGTTACGATGTGTACGATCTGAAAACGTAAGATTATTACAATCACATAAATTCTTCTCTCTTTTAGCAAAGCAGAAAAGATCATACAACACCCAACCCAAAATTGTATGTGAGAACATTGGTTCTGCTTCATATTGCAGAAGTATAACCCAACGGGACCGAAAAGAAGAAATATCAACAGCGCATTTCAAATTCTTCTGTTGATTTGTTGGTCGACCGACATTATGTAATCAGCAATGTGAGCGACATAAACTACGACACGGCATTTCTAATCAATTACGACCTACTCGACTACAATCGGAAAATTTGCATGTGGAACTGTGCAAACTTCCCCGAAGAGGTCGGCTTTTGCGCACTGTCTCAGAGGGAGATCGGCGACTGTTGAGTGAATTCTTCAAACACAATCTAATTTAATGTCCATTTAAATCGAATGTTCAATGTACCACGGAGTTTCTAAAGTAGGATTTCAAGAATTTAACATACATTGCACAGAAGCCTGAACCGACAGCGAGATTCACACTTTTGTGGGTATACTGAATTCAAATATGATAGATATATCGGGAAATATTTACAAAACCAGATGACCGGAAATTACATTTTGTCCAATTCAAACGGCCCATTAAAATATGATAATCCAGGCGACATATCCAGAACCTCGTACTGTCTGATTGTAGCTAAGTTGCATATATCAGAAACTACACCACAAAACACTGGTGATATCCAGCAAAAACGAATGTTGTAGTTCCAGGAGATATTGTTCACATTCTAGAGCCGACAAACCCGACATACGACACATACTATTGTATCCAAATTTTCAGGTATGTTCAAACACATTTGTTCATAACATTGTCTGATGTGAGACCGTAACTTTGACAGAAGAGATTGCGCACAGATTCCAGTGCTCTTGGTGGAGGAACAATCCGGGACACGTAGGAGGGTACGACGACACTATTGACACCTGACCTCCATTATCACGTGGACACCTGAAGACCATAGTGTGACGACATATTATTAGAAGGCTTAACAGAAACATCATACTATTGTGCACAATTGAGTACAAGGAAATCACACCTGCTGATTGGAAGACTGGACAAAAACAGAGTGAATGGATATGAACTTACTAAGCACGATCATATGTTGTCACCCATATGTCGGCTGCAGGGAGTAGTTTTGCGCCGTCTTCCAGGTCGATGGGCGTGTTGAGGGGGTCCTCCAGTGCACGACGCAGGGCGTGCAATTCGACGCAGGATAGAGCCCCGATTGGCGCAAGTCGTAGTCGACGAGAAGTGATTGGGGTCGCCATTTTCCACGACTTTCCGATAGAAGCCCAGTTCACCATGAATCGGGATATTTCGTATTCTTCGTAATTCAACCACATTGGAGAGACCTCGTTCGCGAAATCGTAACGAGCAAGTCTTAACGCAGCAAATTCCGGACTGCCGTCAATTACACCCCTCCACATTGGACTCGCAAGTCGGGCATTCTCAACATCCATAAACGTGCATTTCTGTCGGGGAATGAGTGCGCCTTCCGGGAGATCAAGCGCTTCCCAACCGCTCGGGGATTCCGTAAGCTGATGCAGCAAAGTCCTCAACACGCCGTCGCGTATAACAGTCTCCCACGACGCCATTCTGCAGACGACGTGCAACAAAAAGGTGGTAAGAACCAATTTCCTCTCCAGCAAAAACTCTCTCAACTCGCGACACCCACAGTTCGATCTAAAAGGAAACAATAAAACAAGTAAGCAGTTCGGTGCGATTCAACAAAGATCATGCACAATGTACATGACGGCGGCGATGACGAATGAGACTCACTGCGCAGAAGAATGCAAGTGAACCCCGGTGACGGTGGAAAGGAAATCAACAACGACCGTCTGTGTAGAAACAACGGGGACAAGCTGGCGTAAAGAAAGCAGATGAGAATGAGGAAGACGCAGTCGGAATCAGCTTAGAGGATGAGTTCAGGAAACTAAAATTACTACCTCTTCCAGACCTCTCATTGCTTATGTATCGGAGATGATCCTCGTTGTGATCATTTCTTGCTAACCTGAATGATACAGAATTAGATTTGACATGTAGAAACTCCAACTGCACTCCATTTCCTGCATGGGCAAGTCACTCATTCCCATCAAACTGTCAAATTTCCAAAACAGAACGCTCCCATCGTAAGTCACAATTCATGATTAACAGGACCTACCCACAGACTGGGAATCTATGTCAGTCATTTCCAAATAAATCAAGCTACGACTAATGATTTCCACGTCCACATCGTACTCATTTTCACGCCTTGTTAGAGAATCGTATAATGACTATAATTACCATATGGGAATGGAGAACCCACCATTTCTTCTTTCCGGCATCACTTCCTCTCACTTGTCGCGTGTCACGTTTCTGCTTTTCTACTCTTGTAGTCATTTTCAACTGAACAAAAGAAATTATACAGAACACAGTACAACGGAACATGTACACTATGAATTACTCAATTTCAAAAGCCGCATACAATACACTAACTCTGCAAGCGTTGTCGCGGAGTGGGACTTATACGCATAAGTTATAATCAAAAAACTCACATTCATTGAAATGTAGGTGATGCACAGCGAAATGATTTTAACAGAGGTTCTCTCATCAAGCGCGGCGGCTTTCTAGCTTACAACGGGTCCAGACACGAGCAAGCTCCACTACGGGCCCATGGCAATCTTCCCTACATATCTGCTCAACTGCCTTAAGATTCGCGAGCTCTTCCTCAGCTGTTCTAATCATGCCCTCTAAGTTCTTGGCTCAGCGGGTTCCACGCCACCATCGATCATATGCTAGCTCCTTCTCCTCCCTTGCCAGCAAAGCATCTTGTAGTTGTCTCCCCATGGTCCTGTCCACATCCACACCTCCACGCCGGAAACGCGCGGGTGTGAATTGTTGCAGTAGGTTCGCCAAGACATCTAGCTCCGTCTCGTACACAGTCTGCGCATGCCTCAACGCAAATCGAAGCGCAGGAACATCTATAAATTCCAACTCGTGCTTCATGTTCTGCAATTCTAATATCATGATAAATGTCCTTATTTCGGCGTTCTCAAGCCTCCTCACGCTCTTAACTAGTTCGTCCATCGCGAATTCCTATCCTTTCCTAGGCGAATTCTCATTCTGACGATACATAGCTTCTTCAGAGTATTGGACCGAGATCAATAATACAATGGTCAAGAACTACGAGATGTGCATGGTAAGCGAATCAAACGGACAGTTTTCACATTCTTGTTTTTAAAAGAGTATGTAGACTGGGAGTTAGGACAAGTCATGCCCATGTTCAGAATGTGCTAATATGCATGATTTCCCTACTTGTTAGAAACCCGGAATACGCATAAAAAGGGACTCAGTTCAACTTCTATTGAATTTGTAGAATGGAAATACAAATGAACATTTAAGAAAAAAACAAGGTTATGGGTATTGTACCTGGCATTGTAACACAGTCTTGTGTTTCAACTGGACTTCCTCACTGTATTAGCAAACGTAGAAAGCGAAATTTGAATTAAGCCTTCTCCTCCAATCTCCTTCCATGACAATGCAAGCAAGTCTCAAATTACACGATACCGCATCAGATCTCTCCAACGTAATTTTTATCAAAGTCGCGCATTGCACACAGTAAGCTAATAGTATAACAGAGCGAAGTCGCACTTACTTCCGTTCTGAGGTCGCGCTGTAACCAGCGTCGGTTAGTACCTATTCACCAACTTCTTAGCAAGCACCTTCTACTCCAGTGCCTGATAATTTCTGGATTCCAACTCTCACAACAATTTCGTAAATTTTTTTTCATACTGTCAAAAACCAGACATGAACGAAGAACTTATTACCGACCTGTTCAAATGAATAAAAATATACATGGGATTCCCACCCGGTGAGTGCTGAGCATCAAAATACAGTGCAAGACATTGTTACAATCCGTATGATATTAAAAATGAAAAAAAATAAAAAAATGAAATAAAATACATTGACTATAAAAGTCATAAACTCTTATCTTTATTTTTGTAATAGAAAATACGTCCAGAACATTCAACTGAAAGTCTTGTGTATAAAATTTGGTACCGGCTCCCCTTCGAATGCTTACTTCACATGGTCTCTACATAGTTGCCAAGAAGCACTTCACAGCAACAGATGCTCACAGAATACTCCTATAAAACAACTACATCGCTACTCTGTCATGGGAGACACTTAATGAACGAAAACATGTTCTACATGGGAATATTAAAATTACCTCCGCCACTAACAATACTTTTACTCGGCATGCACACTATAATGAACTTCATAATTCCTTGTTATAGAAAACCAGTAAACACACTATCCTCAAATAAAAAAAACATGAAATCCACGAAATTACCATCATTTCAAAACATAAACCAAAAAACAAAATGTGGTACCACACCATAAGAGCCACTACTTCAAAAACCACCTGTGCACTATGTCTGTTTGTTTTCCTCAGACCTGCGCCTCTTCAACTTCTGAACCTCCACAAAACGATTAGCAGTCTGAAGGTAAATTGTGTCTCTTATCTTTCTAGGATACGGCATATCCAAACAGTCAAGGTATATACTATGCAACGTAACATCTGGCCCAAACTCGTCTTCGTCAAGAGTTTGTTGCGTTAAAAACTCCTCTTTTGTGAGTTTCAGGCCTGCAAAATCAGGGTCATTGTCTGCTTGATCACAATGTCGCCTGTATTGTTTCTCCGATTCAGTCATCCATGATTCCTCATCCAAAATTTCTTGAGTTGGTAGCGACTGCGTTATCTGCCCTCCCTGTTCGTCATCGCTCAACTCTCCGTCTCGTTTCCTCTTAAGCAAACGTTCAATTATGTTACCGTGTACAGGCCGCGGAGGAATACGTTCTTCATCACTCAAGTCGTCATCACCTGTAATATTAACAGGGACACATTCAGTATCAGACGGATTAGACTTCAACGCAACGGTACTACCTCCTGCGGTAACTTCCCCTTGCATGCTTGTCCTATCCTCCTTAACAGTACTTGCTACCCTGTCTGGTTCATTATCTATTAGGCTATGCCCTTCCCCTTCCGTTTGAGACGCAACATTCACCCTGTCGCCCATATTGTTCAGCTTGTATCCAACAGCTACCTCACTCAAATCGTCCAAAGTGAATTGAGAAGCATAAAAGTGTACTACATTCTGAAATGACATTGCCCGGGCTGCTAAGGACATACGAGATGTAACTTATAGTCTTAGAAGAAATCGTCACTCCCACTAACTTTATAGTCTTCACGTGGTAAACTAAAAGAATAAAGGTGAACTTTGAACAAACACCACACTAACTGTATCCCAACATGCTGATTGAAATAGTTCTAACGACGCGTCCTCCAGTGAACAGCACATGAATGTAGTTCAACTACATGTCTAACCTCTGTGTAAATAACTTTTTTAAACGTAAAGTATGTAAAACAGCGGAATATAAATGGTTTCAATGGATCATTTGATCAGATTTTCGAAAACCGTAATTACCGAAAGGACAGAATAGAGATCATATTGAAAATCAAGAACACATTAGAAGATTTGATAAAACATGCAAAGACAGTTCAACCATGTAAATACATTAAACTCTAATTAAATCTTTGGCAATTCAATTCAACGTACCACGTTTAATTTCCTCTATGCTCTTAGTCTTCCAAGCATTTCACTGTTCTTCTAGTTGATTTTTGCCTTTTCGAGAAGACTCAGAGTCCACTTCCTCGTCGTCCACTTTATTACACCTCTCCTCCTCTGATATAGTTCTTGCAATATCGTTTTCCTTTAGCGGACGGTATTCAGACGTCTCTCCGTATTTTGGAGGTGACTCTACCGGAGGCATGCCCATTTTATTACGCGACTCAGCAGCTGTACAATTCCCATCCACTAATCCGACCTGGGCCGCCCATTTCCCAACGTCTACAACACCATCCACAGAGAGTCCCCTCTCATACTCCCATTTCTGTAATGCTGTGTACAACATCCCTCCTGTTTTTGAAATCGTAGTCGTTGGAGAACTGGTAGGGTAGATATTTGATGCGGTGCTACTCTCTGTAGGATAGTACGAATTCTTTAATGCATCTTCACTGTCTTCATTACTTTCTCGAAGGGTTCGCAAATAGGCCGGGTTCTCATACATGAGGGGATCATCTATGTCGTCGTCGCTAAGAACTATAACTTCATTGTTAACAACCTGGTTAACAGCATCCAGCGGAGAGGGCTCCTTGCGTTCTAAACCGTCGTCACTAACGTGGCCAGACTGACGAACAGAGTTTGATATGTTTTTGTTATGATCATTGATGACCAATGCCCCCACGTTCACAACCTGCCCTGTAACCGGAATCGCAATCTTAGGCTCTGTTTTATCCTCCATTGATTCGTTGACTCCCACATTGCCAACCTCATTGTAGAACTCATGCACTTCATACTCCTTTGTTGAATCGACGTTTTCTGTTACCACACCATCGGCAATGTCCTCACGTACCTCTTGTCCTGCAACGCGGTTTTCAAGAATGTCTTCTATTCTGGGGTTGAAAATGTCATCGACGAGAGGTGGAATTTGACAATCCAATAGTGTGTCAATATTTGTGTCAATGTCCATGGGGTCGTCCAAAGTTTCCTCATTCACCTCCTGGCACGGATTGCTCCCTACCGCTTCCCCGACGGTACCATAAGCTTGAACACCTCCAAATTCATCACCTCGTACATCAAGTTCCTGTCCTGGACGGTCTTCAATCCTCGCACTTCCCACCGGGTTGAAATTGTGGTAAGTTACTGGCACAAGTTCTTCAGAAGATTCCGAGAGAACAAGTGGAATTCCCGAGAATAGTCCTGCTGAAGTAAATGATACAGGGCACAATCCAGGGAATTATCAGTTTCCAAGACAAATACACTCTCTATAATGCAATCCCTATGTGGTGCGAGCTCCTCACATTACATGGTAGATCAAAGGTGTTTTTCCACTCAGACAGTTTGAGACAATATGCATTAAATAAGGTAAATTGCCGACTGTTTGTATCTGTCTTTGTAAATGACTAAGCATATGTCAATGATTCCGTGTTCTATTCGCACTATTACAATTCAGTTGACTTATGTAATCTCACCTCCGTCTGTGCCATCTGTTGATGCCGATACAAAACTAAAGGAGGACGACATGTTCTCTTCGATGTTTTCTTCTTAAAAAACCTGCAAAAACGTCATCACAGAAGTTTACAACAAGATTTCACACAACTTGAACAATGTGAAGGAAGTATTTGTGGAGAGACAACATGCTTCAGCAATGGCTACAAGTACTTTCGGACAATGTCAAATGAAAACAGAGATATACAACACATGTTGGGAGGCCACATGTTAAGTTCAGCCAAAGGATAAGAGAACAAGTCGTGTACAGAGCATTGGACAAAACGCAGCACGCAGTTCTACTCACCTTCAACTGAAACTATTACAATTTCCAAATGAACGCACATATACCAGTCTCCAATATGCCCGAGCACAATCGAATGTTTTCCTTCAAACTGTTGCCTCCTTCGAACTCCACATCGCTAGAGACTACGCACTCTCCACCGCACTCTTTGCTTCAATCCTTAACACAGTAGAGTCATGGGTTAATATGATGTTTATAACACTGTACAATCACAGTCCAAAATTGCGGCATACCCATTGGCTGAAACCATTGGTACGAAATGTACGTGACAGTCTAAATGGAAGATACTAATGTTCTATCTTCAACCGAGGCCTCTGAAAATTGCCTCAAACGAACATTTCATTCCGTCCAATTAATCATTCAAAATGACTTGAAAGCACGAGTTAAACCACTCATATGATATTCTAAGTTCAGGACCACAGATAATGACATCTAAAAACTTCAGGGAATGGATGTTGTAATTGCTCTACCCATAAGTGCCAGTCACTCATAATTTTCAAGCCGCAAATGCAAGCATGGAGCAAGACATCACTTCTTACCTGGAAAGCTATGGTCAGCGTGTGGTCATGAGTGTACACGGTTATGAGGGTGGAGGCCTACTCATCAGTTTCAATCATCTCACTATTATACGATTTTCCCCAAAAGCCACAGTAACATTTCGCAATCCAATTATTACTTTTCATGTTTCAGTTTAGCACCTTGGCATGGAACTTCACACATATGAATTGATTAAGCCCACTAAGTGTATTCTCTGCTCGTCTTGTGATACAGCTGTGCTGTTCACAGGTTTCAAAGGAAATGACAATATGAATTTCTTCTATTTTACACCTTCAACTACGATGGTTTAAATAATAATATTGCCTCTTTGCATAAATCTGAAAAATAATAATATAAATAATTAAACAATAACAGAAAGATTATTCCATTTCCACCTACGTGGCAAAGGTAATTCATTAATTTCGGTTATTGCTGAAGGAAAATATGCACCGTACTCTGTTCAATAAATGAGAAAATGATTGAATCAACAGAGCAAGGCACTCTTCGTTCTTCTCATAGTCGTGCGTTCAAGATTACAGAGTTTGTACCTTTGTGTCTGCCTGAATGAGTAGTTCAGTATGGTCACTTACGTTCAGATTCCGAGAATGTTCTGATGATGTTTACATCGACGATCTCTCTATGAAAAATCCTCTGATTCCTCTTATCAGAAACACGTGCCACGAATCAAACACTGAACTTCTCACGGTTGTGCTACTGAGAAACAATTGCAAAATTCGTCTAAATGAAGTCATTGCAGAATTAACACTCTGTAGTAAGGAATTAAAGTTCATATAGAAATGTAATGCAACAGCAACTGCTGATTATTTTCAGTATGTGCAAGTACCATGTGTCTCTTTTGCGTCATGAACGTGACTTCTGTTTCCCTCTGCCGGTACTGTTTCTTGGATGTGAAGGTCGATTACGCTCCCGTCTATATTGCAATTCTAGACTCTGAAGAGCCAAAGCATTTTCAGCTTCATTTAGCAGTATGGCGCCAGCCAGGTCTGGCTCTGATGGCGGGTTACGTAATGTGTAACTGGGTACTACACCTGGAGTTGCAACATTGGTCGTGATGAAAAGGTCTTCGTCCTCTTCCACTGTCCTCCGAGCCCGAGCTTCCTTGCGCAAGACAACCTTCCATTGAGATCCAGGTGCGTGGAGATCATCGTCAGCAAAATAGACTTGAGTGCATTGGCTTGGAAACACGTAAGGATCCACCGTTTTTGGAGTATTGTGCCTGAAATTCACTGTAAGGAATCCGTCTGAATCTCGTACATATGTGTCTCTCTTCAAATTGTCATAACGTTTTTTCCATGTGCATGAAAATATGATCACCGGTGTCTTGATGTCTCCGTAATCAAGGACGAAAATGTCATTCAGAACGCCCACGTAGTCTAGAACAGCCCCCTCAGACTGCTCGCTCGCTTCCAAACAAGCCACCCCCGAGTCGTATGTGTCACAGCTTCTATTGTTCATATCATCTACCCTCCAATGATTGCCGTAGGCTTGCATTTTGGAGTACCTCTTGCAGATCATATTTGGAGAGCTAGAGAGTAGAACAGTGTCATGTTCATCTGGATCTTCCATATTCAATACCATTGAGTGTATAGTGCGTTTCATCCAATTTTCAACCGGTCCAACCGCTCCACCGCTGGATTCCCAGAGCTCTTCCCATTGCCTGCAACGAAAGGTCTGTAAATAATTAGTCATTTACAAAAGGATGATCAGCATTGCAAACAAAGCCAGCAGGTTTTCAGATTGAGCACAGACACAAGTGAAATGGCCAAACCTCGATAGCTTAAGGAAATTCTACTCTAACAGAACTGCAAAACCGTATTGATATAGCCAGAGCATTGCTGTTAACAGAGCAAACAATATGCAAGGACAACTAACCTTACACGGAGGTAGATGACATCAAGCCAACATTCCAACAAAAAGTACGTTTACTTCTACCTGTACAATGGTGCTGTGAGGGTGTTGTTTCTCAGAACAAACTTGTGCATTGAGTCCCGCTGAGGTCGTGTTAGGATAAAATCCACAGGTGCTCCTTCCAAGACTTCAAACTCCGCACTGTCCTCTGGATCCGCGTCCCACACCCTGCGTCTAACAACGTCGAAACCATGCATATACGATGTCGCGTATCCCATCGTTTCGTCCATTAAATAACCATGAGCAATCGACGCCTCCGGCCGAGCTCGATTTCGAACATGGTTCTTGAGAGTCATCATGTTTCGCTCAATGGGGTACATCCATCGCACCTGCGGCGGGCCTAAAATAATCAACTCATTTACAAGGTGCATGGGAAGATGAGACATCACATTAAAAAAGGTTGGAGGGAAGGTCATTTCCATCAGGCACATTGTTACTGCGACGTCCTCACGCAAATGTTCCTCCTGTGCCGGATCCCATACTCTGCCACAAATCCTCCTAAAAACCCGCGAGGTTCTCATTATTGCATACCTTGTACTCTGGTCCATAAGTCCCCTTAATGCCAACGGTAATAGAGTTTGCATCAACACATGGTAATCATGTGATTTCAATGCTCCGAACTTCTTATTCCGAATGAGTGTACCAATTTCTTCTGAACAATACCCTGTGGGAACCTTCACATTCTCCAATCTTGTGCAGAAGATATCAAATTCTGATGGAGTCAAAACATAGTTTGCTCTTGGTTTCACCATCCTCGAAGGGTGATTTGGATCCCTTGTCATCCATAAATGCCTACGGATGCCCTCTCTCTCCATGTCCCGTCTCACCTTGACGCTGTCTTTTTCTTTACACCCACAGATTGTCTTCAACACGTTTTTGGCGAAATTCTTTTCGCAATGCATGACATCCAGCGAATTCCTTATCTCAAGATGCTGCACATCATAACGTTAACATGGTACACAGTAAGAGCAGTACAAAGTAATAGCTGAACCAGTAGTTTTATTTCAAATTTAAAAAAAAAATTAAAAAACATAACCAATCGAAAAGAAGCCAACAAAATATGACTGTCATATTCGAACAGCTATTGCGAGTTAGCAGCGGAATACACACATGCAATAAGCAAGCGACTATGCAAATCTGAATGCAGCGTCAATATGAAAATGTCATAAAATCAGCATCATTATCAGAATATCATAACAGCAGCAGAGCATACTCTGAATTATCATAACATTGAACCAAATAAATGCAAAAATGGATCGACAAATCATAAAAGAAGAGGACAAAGAAAGGTTTAAAGGCTGTAAAGACTCTGTTATGCTAACAAATGAGAAAACGGCAATACTGTTGTTCGCTTTCTGGTCCATAAGTAAATCTGACTGAGATACTACTGTCATAGGTACCACTATCAGAAACAGTTACTAATTATCGATAACAATTCCGTTAACATGGTACATAGTAAGATCAGAATAAAGTAATAGCTAAACCGGTGGTTTCATATCAAATAAAAATATTAAAAATAAAACCAATCCAAAAGAAGCCAATAGAATATGACTGTCATATACGAACAGCTATTGCAAGTCAGCAGCGGAATTCAGACATCCGATAAGCAAGCGATTATACAAATCTGAATGCAGCATCATTATGAGAATATCATAACAGCAGTATAGCAAACTCTGAATCATCAAACCATTGTCACAAATGAAAGTAAAATTGGATCGGGAAACCAGAAGACGATGACAATCAAACGTTTAAAGGCAGTTAAGGCTCACTTACGCTGACACGTGAAAAACCAGTGATATATCGCGGGCATACCGCAACGCTAATAATTCTCACTGAGATACTACTGTCACACGTACTACTATCATAAACATATACTATTTCTCGCAGATACTACTATCGAAAACAGATGACTACCAGAGAAATATGTACATTGTCTTATGGCAAAGAAATTCAGATACCAACATACATTCACGGCTGGATACAGGAGTAAATTGTCGGAAACAGAGTGATGTAAACCTACCTCCCAATATGGGAGCTCATAGAAGATGCTGCCTCGTTTGATACCATGTATCTTCGAGGGATCTTGTGTTTCGACCCTTCTTGTGCGAGGGTCCCTGCATGTGTGACTTTGCCGGGCACTTCTACCCCTGCTCGATTCCCCGACACCTTCAGTAACACTCGTAGCAGCAGCACACCCGGAAGGTGGAGTACGTTTTCGTTTCTTTGTATTACACCGACTCTGTTCAGGATTTCCGGTAGGTGTTGCATTGGAACCTCCTTCCTCGTTACAACGAGACGATCCCTCCTCGGTTCCTGAATTTGAAATTCCTCTTGCCCCTGTGCACGGAGTAGATCTTGTTGTCGAATCCCTTCTTCTAGACAAGTATTGATGGTACTCTCGTAAAGCCGCACGCTGTTGATCCGGGGTCTTTGCAGTAGGAGCTAGTCTCGTTTCAGGCAAACCGTCAAAAAATTTATCATACTCTGTAGACCTTAGGATGTGGTCTGCCCTAAGCCACCGTCTAGCATCTCTGTACGCCATCTTCTTACTGTCTAGCAAATATTTTCCACGCAATTGATCTCCGCACGGAGGGCAAGCTACGTACCCTTGATGTGCTGCTCCAGAGACGGTCCCGTAGCCAGGAAAGTCATGAGTTGTATAAAGTACTGCAGCTCTGAGAGTGAACACGCGATCTCCCTCGGGCTTGGAGACGTCGTACGCTGGAACGCCCTCCCAAAGCTGTTTCAACTCGTCAATGAGCGGCCTAATCCACACATCGAAATATTCAAACGGTACCTGTGACCTACCAGGTATGAGCAAAGCCAACGTAGTGAAAAACTTCTTCGTTATAAGCCAAGGGGGTAAGTTGAGAAAATTAGCGAGCACATGCCAGGCCGACCAACTTGACTTATGCAGCTTGAAGGGACAGATTCCATCGCATGAAATCTGTATTCTTACATCTCGTTCATCCCGTCCAAATCCTTTGGTGTCAAGAACTTCGGGAGGTATATTGTCTAATCGCTTCCAAGCTCGTGTGTTGGCAGGGTATCGTACCTTACCATCTGTGCTGGGGTTCTCCTTGTGCCATCGGAGGAGCTTCGATAGGATTGGAATCCGATAGAATCTCAGTAATCTTGGTGTCACAGGGAAAAACCTGAGAACCTTCAAGGGTCTGATCCTGTTATGCATGTCTTTGTACCTGCCCGTCCCACACTTTGGGCATTTATCCAAATCCTTTGTGTCTGGTAGATCGTACAATACGCATCCCTTGGGGCATCCATGAATATTTGTGAAGTCCAATCCCAACCTTCTAGTTAGAGTCTTGGCTTGGTAAAGTGATCCCGGTAAGCAATTATCTCCTGGAAGAATACACTTGATGGTCGCAAGTATATCGTCTGCGGCTTTGTCGGTTATCCCCGGGTGTGTTGCGAATACATTCACAAGCATGACAGTGGCCCCTAATTTAGAATGTTTTGATCCATCAAATAGAAGATGCATCGCGTCCTCCAGAGCTCTGACATCTTTGAGCCTTTCTTCCTCCAACCTTGCAATGTCTATGTCAGCATAATTTTCTGTATGCGGTGTATTGCCAGCCGATGTAGTCCCCTGTTCTGTCTGATGAATACCGGTGCCTGTATCGCGGTTGCAATCACCATGCATAGTACTCCCAAAGCGGTCACCTGGAGAAGCACCGTGGTCGTCATGACGTTGTTGGTGATGGTCTCCTTCTCCCTCGTTACTGTCGTCCTCAACTCCCATCCTGAATTCCCCTGTTCCAGTGTTGTCGGCAGGCTGCCCCTCGTTCGGGGTTCCTTCATCGCAGTTAATTCCTGTAATATTGTCGACGGTTCCTAAAGCCGCCATGGTGATGTTGTTTAAAATGTCTTCAGTTTCGGAATATTGTTGTACCTGTTGATGGATGTGTTGCACCATTTCACGAACTTCAACTCCACTGTCTCGCTCCTGGCGCTGGTTGATCGAAGCGGCCACCGTAGCTGTGAAATCATTCTCCCACTCCTCGTCCGAAGAGTCTGGGTCATCTGGACCTAACCAAGTCCTACACTCGGGGTATCTACCGAAGCGCAGTAAATGCTTCCCTACCTCTTCTATCTTGAATGCTTGTCCCACTCCCCGGTGATTATTACAAGGGCATGGTATTCTCCGAAAACGATATAATGCCGCTCTCCGTTTATCTCGCAGCCAGAGTTTGTCGTCACGAGCTCTGATCCTTTCGGGATCAGAAAGTGACATCCTCGTTGATTCCCTACGAAGAAATCCAGGTTCAGTTTCAAGCTTTTCTTGGCCGAGAAGAGGACAACGTTGTGTACAATACAACTTAGACGATGTACATTCTGCCAGTAGAGTCTAGTATACCTGAGCTGCAACGTTCCAAGTTGCAAAAACTTCTGGAACAGTAATACGCAGTCCTTAATCTTTTTACTCGAACATGGAGATATACCAAAAGTACGACTAAAGAAGAAGCAGAAGTCTCCAAATACTTTCCTGACAACACTGTTCGTTTAAACTTTTAAAAATAAAATCATTAGGTGGTAAGTTGCTTCAGTCGCAGCCATTGTTACAAGTATACGTGGTTTGCGTCTAATATGAAAAATAATAGTTGAATTTAACAACACTCTGTATCAATGATATACAGCGATCTAAGTAGTTCCTTACAAAAAATAATAGCGTGAACTTACATTGATAGAGGAGCCTCGTACCGTCCCCAATTTGTCGTGGATAACACTTATTCTCCGACAGCTTTGTTCCTCTGCGAGATGGTCACATACTCTTCCCTATAGAAATTGTCCTGTACGAAAATAAGCCAGTATCTATTTTTCAACGTATAGTTTGATGAAATCAAATAGCAGACAATTCTTTGGGTACACTATGTATTTAAGCAAGATAACAGAGATCAATGTACCATGATTAATTCGAAAAGATTGAGTTGCTATGTAGTCACTGCCAAAAATGTTGTAACCTTCAAACTAATCATGTTATAAATTAGCAGCATCAGTGGTTTCATTCATGTTCTATCAACAAATAGAGTAGTATCGCAAAGTTATGAACCTAACCGTGAAACGTTCGAGGAGCCTGGTTTGCTCGGAGGTTAAAATTCCAGCGTCGCCCCACGCTGTAAAGGAAATTGAGTGACTCCAAACTGCAGAGGAAGAAGCAAAGGATTAATTCGAACTGAATACGACGAACATAGCTTCAATTGGTATAAGTTGAGACTGTATTGACTGTTTTTTTCACTGAAATCTGAGGAACTTACACTCGGCAAAACATCTCGCAGTCTCCCTATCTGGTCCTTCAAGAGTGTGTACGTGAAGCTCAGTTAGGATTGAATTCAAACGTTGAATCTCAGCAATTTTCTCATTTCATAACCAAACCAGAGACGCAATCATAAAGAATATGGTACCCGAAATCGGTAACACTGTTTGTTAAGTATGTCGCTTTTTTGGCAAAACTTAAGTGTAATGGATATAATTGAAGAAGACAGAAGATACTATTCACGACTGCACTTAACAAATAGTGATGACTCCGAGGGAGATGGGTACTGAAACGAAGACATCAATGGAATCAATTTGCGCATTCCCTTACCTCCACCTCGTTGCGCGGTCTCGCATGATAGAATTCCAACCTCCCAAGTGCGCGCTGATAGTCCTTAACAATTGCGAAGTGAAGATCAGTCTTTCATTTGTCGCTAAAGTTGTACGCGTCCGTGAAGGAAGTGACGAAAGGTGTCTCAAAGTATGTCTACATCTGAGGAGGAGAGCCTACACGAAGAAGAACCTGACGTTGGAGGAGGAGAGGAGGTAAACGAGTACGAGATGCAGAGGAACGCCAGAGTTGCGAGTAATTTAGCTCTTCTTCAACCCGCAGTCGAAGCGGCAAAGACTTTGTAAGTTTTCATCTTCTCGGGAAAAACCCTGTAAATTACTCCAATCACCTGACAGATTGTGACACGTGTACTTGTGGACGATGGAGATGATATGAACTAGGTCTAATAGAGGATACCACCGAATGTACACAGAGAGTGTTGCTCATTCAGAGAGAGCTTTGTGTGAGTCCATTTGTTTGCATTGATGTCAACTACTCGCATGTGTATGTAGAAACTCTGAAATTAGACGAGTAAAACGTAAAACGGAGGTGAAGGACAGGGTGGTAACGAATGCACCGCCCCGGCGGAGCAGTAGGCTTCATTCGGAGCAGCATGTGGACGTTTCCCTGAATTACGATTTCACCGATTCGCGGGAGACTGAGGATGAACACAACGGACGTGAATCTAACCCTACCGAACTCTGCCAACACGGTGACCGTAAGCACTCTATTTTTGCTTCTGTTGCGTCATTGACATAGTGTACTTCCGTAGAATTTTGGGACAGTTGTGTGGTTTCAGTTTTCCAACATTTTCATTTTAACTCACAGCAATAGAAACAGGGACGGCAGAAACAATAGTAGAACCATGTTGGGTTTATGGCAAATGCATATTTTTAATTGCGACAAGATGTAACCCAGTTTCGTGAAACAGAATATTCAGATGTAGAGTATGATACACTAAACAAATGACCTAATTTTCGCCTCAATGTTCTTATAGGGTCTGCTGACGAAGCTGTTATTGACATTTTTTTTTTTGCCACGACACTGTAGAGAACAATATCAGTCCCAGGAATGTTGATGTTGCTCCTAGGAGAAGTAGCGCATGTGCTCGCGATGTCGAAAGCGAACCTCGGAAGCGGAAATTACAATTTACCGGTTACACGGGAGCCAATGCTCTTCGGACAAGTCGGGATCAGGTTGGAGGAATTCACGAAACGAGGCATCGGCGTGATGACGTGAATATACCTCAACCGGGGCACATGTTGCCAACACCTTCATCGACGGTAATGCAAGCACCAGTGGGATGGACGTATATCCCGGTTCCAAACAATCACCTACCAGGTGGAATGTTTGATGTATTGGGTGGCACCTCGCAGGGAAATTTTCCGAGCAATTGGGAATTTCCACGTACCTCGCAGGTCACACCAGACGCTGGGGGAGTGGACCAAGACATCGCTATCGCTGGAGAACAGAGCTTGAAATCTAATTCGTCCTCATTACAGGAAGACTCCTTGAAAAAAAGAAGCAGACGAGCCAGCAAGCGAGAAGCGGATGAGGAAGCGAGAAGAAGAGAGAACCAGGGGTTGAGACCTTATGTTGTTCAGGTGAGACCATCTGGAATCATAGATAGTGGATGTGTCGGCCATTTAAGGTGGCAAGAATATGTTCGCAATTTAACACCTAGGATGTTAGATAGGAGTGTTATTAAATATGAAGATCAGGACCAAAACTCTAGGGACAAACTGCGTGACTGTTTGAAAGCGAAGTTCGAATTTGTAGATTACGATGTTACCCAGTTTTCTTTCGATACGATGATAAAGACTTGGCTTCGGAGGGATCGTGAGAGGACAAAAAGAATTCACGGAAGGGATGATAAGCCCCTAGGGAAGCTAACAGATCAGCAATGGCACACGCTGAAGCAGTATTGGGATTCTTCAGAGTATAAAGAAAAATCCGATGTAATGTCTGAAAGGAGGAAAAAAGTTGGTTTTAATCCACGGTTAGGGAGACATGGATACGCTGGCCAAGAAGCGAGAATGGTCAGTTAACTTCAGTAATCTCATCTTGAAGTCTATTCCATTTCTCTATTATCCTTGTTGGATATAGCAGACAGAAGTTAATAGTGACTGTTTGAATTCTGTGCAGTCAACTCTTGCATTCAATTGTGCGTTTTTAGGTTCAGGATGCCATTTTTAATTATGTGTGATTGTTACACTGTAGGAAAAAGAACAGGAAAAACCTCCGACATTCACAGATGTATCAAACGACCTGAAGGCAGTTCAAGGGAGTGCTGCAAGTGAGGTACGTGAAGGAATGTCATAATTTTGAATACTACTATAATATGAAGAATAACGTAGTGGCAACTCAATTTGGTCGTAGATGATGAAGGTGGGTTTTAGCAGGTACTTATAATCGGTAACTGAAGATGGTACGCAGTCATTCCAAGAGTATGTCTATTGTTTCCGCTGTCACCATTTTTTGGGAGTATTTGTTCGATGTTCGCAATATTAAATAAAAATTCATCACCTTCTAACAGAAAAGTTCTCTCTTCTGCTTGACATGTTATACAATTGTCCATCATTTTTTACTGAATTGCGGAACAAGAAGATATGGTTGTTTTACTTTGTGTGCTGACTCGTAGGAAATGGAGAGGAAAACCTCAACTCGGCTATCAGCAGTGGAGCGGAATCAAATGGAAACCAACAGGAGGTTAGAGAATTTGCAGAGTATATTAGAAAACGTACTGACTAATCTTTCAGGTAATGACGCCGGACAACATCAAAAGGTGACTCCAGTAAAAACACCCAACATCGGAGAGAACTCTGCCAAAGCTGAACACCGTAGAAGCCCGCGTGAGGGGAAATCTGCAGATTATGACTTTAGCGAAGAATGGTGGGATGAACACTGTAAAACATCTGAGGATGACGAGGAAGGAGTTGAAGAGAATGTGCGAAGGTCAAATGTCATAAGAGACCCAACCCTGAAGGTATTGCCCTAAAATTACATAATTCTGAGTGATCTTAGTGAACAAATGCCGTACTCGTTGTTGACATATGAATAAGCTAACTCTATGGGAATGACAGGTATGACATTGTAATTTATTATTGTCCTCTTGTCATGACACACTTATTCACGTTGTATTAGTTGTCTAAATTGAGCAATCCACAGTTTGCAAACTTCCTACCGTGATACTCACATATGGGTATCGGACAATCGACTCATAGAACTGGGTGTGCAGGATTGTGGAGGACAAACCACATAGAAACGACTTAATTTGGTATCTTGTACAGCAAATCTTATAAACAATTGTTCGCTAGAGAACACCATCGTGTTGGTTGTGAAATTCGATCATAGTTTCAAAATACACATTTGAGGTTGTATATCATGGCTTGGATACACGACACTGATGTTTTGTCTAAATTTTTCCCATGAATTCACAGGGAAAGTCGGTTGTTCACAAGGGCGATCATCACTTCGGGAAGCGAATTCCCGGTACATCAAATGTAAGTCAGGCGTGTGAATTCTACTCTCAATGTTCTGTGCAACTGACTAAATGCCCGAAAATGTAATTTGTAACAGAGTTTGTCGTTTTTCTATATTCCGTATAGCTACACCATGTCCAATTTCGTGTTTTCTGTAAGTCAATTTTGAGTAACTCCTCAGCGTATAGTGTTATTAAACATGTCATCAATGAAGAAGAAATTCATTTTTTTTTTATATGAATTTTTTCGACGGACTGCGCGGAACTTGCAAGAATTTCTAGATGGGAATGAATTTACACGACAACTTTGCTTTGAGGATCTGCTTAGTTCAATATCAATAGGCTTTTGGTTCAAATGTTATGATATGCAACTCCTGAAGAAAACAGTAATGCACCACAGTATCACTTATTGTCTCATGGACAAAGTATTTGGTCTGCTGGACTTTTTCATGTACTGAGTGTTCAGGACTTGATTAGTTAAGCAATCCTTAATTTTTTTGGGTGAAGGCCTAACTTATGTCTCCTTCAACATGTTTCAGATGTATGTTGATTCAACGGGTTCTCCACATAATCCGATTACTGTGGAGGTACGTTATTTGTTACAAGCACCTAGCCTGTATTCACGTCTTAGGAAGTGGTTTTGTATTGTAAGTTTTTACTTTTAATAAAAAGTTGCTATGATTCATCGTCCGGATTTTTGATTATTTTCTATGACACAGGCACCAGTTAAAAAGTTGCGGCCGAAGTCCGTGGAGATGGAGAAGAAGGTATGATACAAGCTAATTAACCTGATGACTTCATACGTCAAGCTAATTAACTTCTTCATTTTATTGACCGCTTCCTTCCTGTTGCAGAAGTATAACCCCAACGATGGAGACAAAGGGTCTACAACCAACAAACAAAGGGAGGTCAGTAGGAAAGAACTTTTCCCAACTTATTATGTCATTCCGATTTCGTTCTCAACTTTTTTCAGAGTAGGTGAAAAATTCTCCCGAATCAGCACTTTGGCACAACGTTGGCATTGAATTCAGAAGTTTTTAATTTGCCCAGATCATTGTTGGTGATCGGGTGTGGCTCGGGGACACGGTGGATCCGAACGCACGAGTGGGAACAGGCACAGTAACAAGTTTGGGTGGACAGGGAATGTTCCACAATCGACCTATCCCTCCAGAATACTTGCGCATAAACCTGGAGGAAGTCTTAGTCGACATCCCCTTAATGGTCCCTGTGGATGAGGCGGATCAAGTGAATTTATCGGATGCAACAGGATCGAGCATTCTTTGGTTTAAAGGGCTCACGTACGTACGAAATTGACCTCAAGTAAATTCGGAAAGGACAGAAGTGAAACTACACTGGCTGCATCGCATCCTGAGTTGAGTATCGTATAACTGGTCTTCGATATTATCATCTGATTGTCGTCTTGTATTTTGGTTTTCTATCTTACAGATACAAGGGCAGAGCGATGATATAGGCAGACGAGAGTAGTCACGTAGAATATTTCGCACTCCTTACGGACAGATTCCATCAGTGATGATTACATCCTTTTATATGTAAACGGTTGTAGTGTAGTTTAGAGAAAGGTCGAGACGATAAGACAGTGAGAGAATTCAGTGGAAAAATCTCTGCAGAGATGTGTAAGAGTGCAATATCATGTGATTAGATTTCCTGTATTGCAGGAAGCAATTCAAATTTGTAATCGATTATCAGATCAATGAAACGTACTTCATGCCAAATTAGTATTCTAAGAATTTGGTCTGACTGATTGCACAGTAATTGACACGTGTCAATGCATTGGTTTCATAAATAAATAGAATTTTTGTTTCCAAATTATTAAAATTTCATCGCTGAAATGCTGTGAACATCACATGTGTATACCCATGAGTAGCTGGTATTGGATATACCGTTCAGTAAATGGAACCATTGAACAACGCCGCGTGGTCGTTCTGAAGTCGGATAAGCCCGACATCTGCGGTTCGAAACTCGTAGTCGTCACTACTGCATGAGTACATTTCAGGAACGCAATGTACATGACACCCATGTCGCAAAGAGAAACATTCAAGCAGTCGGTCCGCATGTCAGCAGGCTGGGGTTTATCCATCCCGAAACGAAGAACTGTCTATGCTCCGTCAGTGCAGATTTAGAAGTGCTGTGCATGTTCGCCGTCTGAGATCTCTCTGAGCTGAAACGAAGAGCACACTATGCTCCAGCGGAGCAGATTTCGAGACTGACAGTGCGCCCGATGAACCCGATTTACCGTCGTGGTAAATTCGAACAGAGGCGACAGCCGGCCTGGAGCGACAAGTCCGTGGCGACATGAATTTTCCACGTCGTTATTTTCCTCTGTGGTCCGAAGTGACTGTTCGTGGTGTCTCTTAAGACGTCACTGAATCCCAGAATTCTACTAGTGTTAAAACACCGCCAACCGGCCACCTCTAGGCAGCTTTGATCAGACTGCACGCAACCTCCTGCATCCCCTCTATCGAGCCCCCAAGCAACCACCGAATTTCACTTCAATTCCACCGCTTGCAGCCCTCTCGGCCACTTCCACTAAGCCCCGCTTCCAATTGCCGAGCCTCCTCTCGTTACCAGCAGCTCCACACTTCGAGCCGTCAACTGCCTCCAACTTCCAATGCTTCACAACCTCGGGAACAATTTCCGGCCAGTAGCTGAGAATTGCCACGAACCAAGCTACGAATCGCCGTAGCCACGCTTCCAACTCAGAGCCCAAGTAGGCTCCGCTTGCTGCAATTTCCAATCACCGCACCAAAATCTCCCATTGGAACTCAATCCGCCCCGACTGCACCACGGCCGAATCCTTCACAAGCATGCAGCTTCCCTCGAGCCAACCATTGCTTCCACCAAATCCGTCACCGCCCTTCCTTCCAGCAAGTACCAAACCAGCAGAATCTTCCACCGCAAGCAGCGCCTCAACCGACAAAGCCGGAGCTCTCAGCTCGCAATTTCCAACCAACCCAAAACGAACCACCCAAAGATAAAAATTAAAACACTCGCAGCAGAAACCACCGAATAGCCTTTCACTCCGACAGTCTCCAAGGTCCATTCGAGCAAAACCTTCCTCCTCCAATGCCGAACTTTTCTTCGGCTACTTCCACAAAAAATCCGCTCTCTCTCTCCCAATCAGCAGCGGTCTTCTTGACCAAGCCAGCAGCTAATCCCCTTCAAACCAGCAAAATTACCGCTTCAGGAACCAAGCTCTGAGCAGCCCTTGTCTGCAGCAACCTCTCGG
The DNA here is from genome assembly GCA_014871385.1 of Ceratodon purpureus. Taxonomy (NCBI): domain Eukaryota; kingdom Viridiplantae; phylum Streptophyta; class Bryopsida; order Pseudoditrichales; family Ditrichaceae; genus Ceratodon; species Ceratodon purpureus. The sequence goes on from CM026422.1 coordinate 26,613,492, forward strand.
CCAGGGCACCTCCAGCAAGCTCATGCCAAATGAACCGGCCACCAAATGAACTGCCGCTCGTCTCCACAACCGGCAACTTGCACACCAAACCTCCATCACGAAACTAGCAGCCTTTCTAAAAAAATCTGCCCTTCACCGCCACAGCTTCCACTAGCTGCTTTGACTGCCTGACCCGCTGCTCCCTTCAAGCTGCCTTCCTCTTCTCAACCGGAACTCCAGCAACTAATTCCCACCTTCGACATAGCAACACCGAGCAACTCCTTGAACCCCACGAGCTTCTTCTAAGCCGACTGTCCCTATCCTAACCCACTAACTCCAATAACTAACTTAGAAAAAAACTCACACACTAACCAAGCAGCAAGCAGCATGCACTCAACCAACAGCCCCTAATCTACGATAGAATAACTAACTCACTCTCAAAACCTAACTTCTAACTCAAAAACTAACACCTCAAAATGCAAGAGAGAGCGTACTCACACATACCCTGCGGCTACAAGCAGCCACAGCTTCTCCCCTAACCTAATCCCCTCTAACCTAACATTTTTCCTCATCCACTAAGTCATCCCTAACTCCATCTTCCATCCATGTACATGCGCATGGCCTCAACTTCCCTTACCTAATCTATCTTTTCCACCTCTTGACTCCGACTTCTCTAATTTAGGAGAACTAGGATCCTCATCGGGTCAAATCCCGTTTTCCTAACTAATGTTCCTGCTTCCCCAATAGCTCATCTTGGTTGCGCGCCCGTCCATGAATCGTGGCGGATGCATAAATGCAGCCGCTTGAGTTCTTTAATTTTAGAGAATTAAAAATAAAATAAGGAATAGAAAATAAAAATTGGGATAATGAAAAAATATTATAATAAAAGGAAGTAAAAGAAAAACAGAAGTAAGATCTTAAAGAAAATTGGAAAAAGGAAAACATAAAAATTAAAAGAAGAATTGGAATTTAAGGGAAGAAGAAAAATTAGAGATAAAGGAAAATAAAAAAATAGAAAATAGAAAATGGAAAATAGAGAAGTGAAGACTAGAGGTTCTATGTTAAGAAGGGACCGGAATGCAGTGCATTCCGTGAGGTACACCACAGTGGTGTACCTTGCCTGCCACACCAATCTTCAGAAAATCGGTTCTCCCTTGAAAAAGGTCCGATCGGGGATTTTTCTGGGGCTAGAATTACTGATTTTCTGAGCTCTTTCCAAAAATATTTTTTTCCTCACCTAATTCTTCACGAGCCAGGACTCCGTTTCCCATCCCGGACACTGGTTTAGGTGGAAAACTCGAAATATGGCCTAATTTTTCGGGTGTTTTTATGTGTGTAGAGGGGAGCCTGCGTAGGCCACCCCAAAAAAAAAATTGAAAAAACTTTATTTCCCAAGCGGGAATCATTTCCGGAAGGTCACAGTGCTGCGGGAACGGGCTGGGGCCGAGAGATGTGAAAGTCATTTTTGTCTCCGAAAATTTTGAAAATTTTATGGTGTGTAGAGGGGGGCCTGCGTAGGCCACCCCAAAAAAACAATTTGAAAAAAGAGTATTTTTCAATCGGGAATCATTTCCCAAAGGTCACATTTCTGAAAACTACCTAGAGGATTTAGGTGATCTCCTAACTCTATGGGCTTGGCCTTGGGCTTGGGCTTGGCCTTGGTCTTGGCCTTGAGCTTGGGGGGCTTGGGCCGCATGGGCCTCGGGGGGGAGACGCTCCTCCTTTGTGGTCCCGTGCGTGCCTTGGCTCCCCCGCGGTCCCTGGGGGGTGTATGTGGGGAAGGGAGGGGGCTTTGTGTGGAAAGCCCGTGGCCGTCAAGGACGCAGTGGATGAGGACACGCGGTTGTAGGGTCTAGGATTTAGTGAGGTCTAGGGTTTAGGGGGGTCTGGGGTTGGTTTAGGGTTTGTAGGGAGTTTAGGATTGAGAGATGAAGATGGGGATGTGCCAAATTCATCGAGCGGAGCGAGAAGGGTTTGGCAGCGGAAGGGCGCAGGGTCTAAGTTAAGAAGGGACCGGAATGCAGTGCATTCCGTGAGGTACACCGCACTGGTGTATCCCGCATGCCACACCAATGTTTAAGGTGCATTTTCTCCCTCATATCTTGTGCGATTTGAGAGTTTCAAAGGTCGGTCTTGACTGATTTTGTGAGCTCTTTCCAACCATCTAATTTTCATTTACAGATTCGGTGCGAGTCAAATGCGACATTTTCATTGAAATTGCCGTGTTGTCGCCAACTACCACCTTCCATATCTCCGCCATTTTGTGCCTGATTCCAGTCGTCCTTGGCTTCATTGTGACTGATTTCTCACGCTCATTCCATCGGTATAAGGCACGGCCGCTAATTCCTCTGCATGCAAAAGTTGCATTTCCGGATGCACCGTCCAACTGTAAACTTCGGCGACCTATATCTCAATCAATTTTTCCCCAATTTGCATGTTTTTTGCGCGCATCTTGTGCGCTTTTCAAAGAGCTTACCATCGGTATAAGGCTCGCCCTCCCATTCCCCGCCAATCAAAAGTTGCCTCTTGAGCCGTGGCACCTTTGTAAATAGTGGCGGGGGGGAAGGTCGTATGTGAGCGGAGAGCGGAGAGCACAAACCGGTGAGCAGTAAATTGGAAATTTTAGGACCAGTTCACGGTTTAGTATCGCCTTAGACTGCGCATATTAAGCTCATATTTTGAAACATTTTTCAAGAGATGTCACCCTAGGTTTGGGTGTTGTGAACATATCCGCATAAAAAAAGATGTCACATGTGCAGACATACTCTCTTTCTGGTACAAAAATTAGGGCTGACGTCATCATGACATCATGGTTAAGGGATTGTATATCATCCCCTCCATATCTAAACCCTTCCATATCTTTGAACCTGCTTGCACATTATCATCCACCAAAATCAACACAGAAAGTAACTTCCAATTATGCTTGAAACCTGAAAACAAAATGCAATGGACACACCACATACTAAGCAATCAACTAAGAAACTTATGGATCCAGAACAATGAAGCCGCATGCGTTTCATCTTGTTCAATTGTGCCTCTCCATTAATCGATGATAAAACTTGTACATAATATTGGCCGACCGGCGCTAGCACAATTAGGAGAAATCTGGTCTTTAATTATTAGCTACACCAAAGCTAGGCCAAGCTATATGTAGAAGAACCCCGTATACGGGTTAACTCTGCGGATGGTGGCTCTCAGGTGTACTTGCAGATGTCGACAAGTCGAGAAAACGCAATGCCTGCCTCATAGTTCCAAATTGCAGTGAGGTCCTTGGAGTACACGATGTTCTCCCTCAGAATCCGAGAGTACTCCTCCACCTCAGCCTCAATCTCCAGAATGACTCCGATGAAACGCACGTCCCCAAAGAAGCTCTTCATCTCCACCTCGGACTGCGGCCGCTCCATCCTGAAGTTCGAAAAAACAGAAAGAGAAGCAAAGAGGGAGAGGAATGAGAGGAGGGGAGAGCACAGAAAGGAGAGAGTATGAGAAGGGAGGAAGGAGAGATTGTGAGGAAATGGGAGGAGGGGCGCCCTTATGAAGGGCGCCCCTCTCACCCAGGGTTAGGTCAGAAAAGGTGGCGCCGCAAGGGGCGCCCCTCTCACCTAGGATTAGGTCAGAAAGAGTGGCCCCCTTCATCAAGGATGGTGCCCATAAACCCCACTGAAAAGGGCTCTCGGTGCCGAGAGCCCTATGGCCGCAAGGGACGCCCGTGACTGAGAGCCCCTATGTTAAGAGAGGACCGGAATGCAGTGCATTCCGTGCGGTACACCGCACTGGTGTAGCCCGCAGGTCACACCAATTTTTGAGGAGCATTTTCTCCCTCATATCTTGTGCGATTTGAGAGTTTCAAAGGTCGGTCTTTACTGATTTTGTGAGCTCTTTCCAAATATCTAATTTTCGTTCACAGATTCGGTGCGAGTCAAATGCGACATTTCCATTGAAATTGCCGTGTTGCCGCCAACTTCCACCTTTCATATCTCCGCCATTTTGTGCTCGATTCCGGTTGTTCTTGGCTTCATTGTGACTGATTTTTCACGCTCTTTCCATCGGTATAAGGCACGCCCGCTAATTCCTCCGCATGCAAAAGTTGCATTTCCGGGTGCGCCGTCCAACTGGTAACTTCGGCGAGCTATATCTCAATCAATTCTTGCCCAATTTGCATGTTTTTTGCGTGCATCTTGTGCGCTTTTCGAAGAGCTTTCCATCGGTATAAGGCTCGCCCTCCCATTCCCCGCCAATCAAAAGTTGCCTCTAGAGCCGTCGCACCTCTGTAACAGTGGCGGTGGAAAGCACGGCGTGAACGTTGAAGCACGGCGTTTTGATTTAGGGTCAAACTGATTTGGAGTCTCAGATGCCACCTATGGTGCGGGGTTTGCTCATTTGAGTTTTTTGGCTTTAGAGTGTATAATCTTCGATGCAATGCACATCACACCGACGCTTTGCAAACAACCACAACACCATCGGCCAAGTTACACTCTCCTCCGTCACACCCCTCCTACACCGCGGGTCACACCATGGACCTACACCCCGGGTCACACCAGTGCAAGTGTGCCCACCGACACCCGGGTCACACCGTCCGCCTACACCCGGGTCACACCAGTGCAAGTGTGCCCACCTACACCCGGGTCACACCGTCCGCCCACACCCGACGCCACACCGTCCGCCTACACCCGGGTCACACCGTCCGCCTACACCCGACGCCACACCGTCCGCCCACACCCGACGCCACACCGTCCACCCACACCCGGGGCTACACCATCCACCTTCACGCGACGCCACACCATCCACCCACACCCGACGCCACACTGGTGTGAGTGACTGCCTACACCCGGGTCACACCTTTCGCCTACACCCGACTCCACACCATCCACCTACACCCAATGCCACACCAATGTAGCCTCACGGCGACGAGGTGTGGGTGTGCCCGCCTACACCCGACACCACACCCTTCACCCACACTCGGGGCCACACCGGTGTAACCTCGTCTCCGTGAGGTTACACCAGTGTGGCCTTGGGTGTGCGTGGATGGTGTGGCGCCGGGGTAGCGGTCACACCCACACCTCGTCGCCCTGAGGTTACACCGTTTGCCTACACCCGGCGCCACACCATCTACCCACACCCGGCGCCACACCATCTACCCACACCCGGCGCCACACCATCTACCCACACCTGGGGCCACACCGGTGTAACCTCACAGCGAGGAGCTGTGGGTGTGCCCGCCTACACCCAAGTCACCCTGGAGTAACCTCAAGGTGATGAGGTGTGAGCTGAAACCGCGTACACCCGGGGTCACATGGGTGTAATTCTACGGACATGAGGTGTGAGTATATCGGCCTACACCTGGGTCTCACTGTTGAGGCTGAATTGCTCGGAGTTCTGGTTTAGGGTCGAATTCATTTGGAGTCTATGTTAAGAGGGGACCGGAATGCAGTGCATTCTGTGCGGTACACCGCACTGGTGTAGCCCGCAGGTCACACCAATCTTCAGAAAATCGGTTCTCCCTCGAAAAAGGTCCGATCGGGGATTTTTCTGGGGCTAGAATTACTGATTTTCTGAGCTCTTTCCTAGGTTTAGGGTTTAGGGTTTAGGGTTTAGGGTTTAGGGTTAAGGGCGAGAAGGTTTAGGGTTTAGGTTTAGGGTTTAGGGTTTAGGGTTACATGTGTGTCCCCGATTATATGGCATACTTAGAGTGAGGTTTTGAGGTGACCTACCCCCCAATTTACAAGGGTTGTGAATCCAATGGTCCAATAATTTCGCTTAACACTATCACCATTTGGGAGATATAGCATCTTGGACTTTGCAAAATTTGAGTTGACTTTTTGATTGGTGAGGTATTTTGGAATTTTGAACATACGTACCCCCCCATATTAGGGCATTGTGAATCCAATGGTGTAGTCAAAATTCTCATTAGGGTTAGGGTTAAGAAGTTGAAGTGGGGTTGTAAGTGGTCTTTAGGGTTTCCAAATGCTTGTGGGTTTGGAATTTCGAAATTTCAAGGACATGTACCCCCCCATTTTCAAAGGTTGTGAATCCAATGGTGAAATAATTTCACTTAACACTATCACCATTTGGGAGATATTAAACCTTTGACTTCGGTAAATGTTGTTGATTTTCACTTGAATATTGATTATTTTAAAAGTTTGAAGATACCTACCCCCACTAATTTGGGCATGGGGAATCCAATGGTGATGTTGGATTTGTCCAGATGTGCTTTGTTTAACAGATGTACAGGGGTGGTCTTAGGATTATGACTTTTTGATGAGGTTCAGTGTTTGACTTTAAACTTTTGCCACATCCTAAGGCTTACCTCGAGCATTCCAAAATGGTATCACACTTCATGTTTGGACGTTGTATGCATGAGATATAGATGGATGAAGTTCTGAATTTGCAAACTTCATCCACTAATATCTTAGGCATACAAAGTCCAAACATGGATTTTAGGGTTCAGGGTTACAAGGGTGTCCCCGCCTTTTTGGCATACTTTTTTTGGCATTTTGAGGTGACCTACCCCCCCATTTTAAGGTATAGGGAATTCAAATATGTAAAAACATTTCTATAGACTATTGTAGTTTTGGAGATATAGCCTCGTTGACTTTGAGCTAGGGTAGTTGACTTTGGTCTATTTAAAGCAATTTTTAAATTTTCAAAGGCTTATGTCATAGTTGTTAGTTATTTATGGATGATGCTTTTTAAAAAAAATCCATAAATAGTGTTGGTTAGGAGTTATAGGCAATCTAAGGTAAAGTCTTTAAATAGGAATCATTGTCAATTGACCAAAGCGGTCAATGTTTTAAGAATACAAACACTCTATTTTAAGCTCAAGTAATTGGAATATGTAAAAACATTTCTATAGACTTTCTTCATTTAGGAGATATAGACGGATGAACTTTAGATTGTTGGAACTTCATCCATCCATATCTCATGCATGCAAACTCCGATGACAAAGCCCTACATATGACCGGAATTCCCTCACAATTATCTATAGCGTGGGCTCCATCTATACGGCTAATAATAGAAAATGCAAGGTCCCTTTTATGGGGGTGGCAATTATGATCTCTTGCCTCCGTGAAGGGCGATTCTAAACGGAGGGCCCCACAAGGTGGAGATCAACCGTACAGTTCCAAAAAGTTAAAGCACACTCCATTCCAATGTTGGATGCATGAGATATGAGCGGATGAAGTTTGCGGTTTTCAAACTTCGTCCGCTCATTGCGCATGCATGCCACGTCGGAATGAAGAATGGATTGCGTTCACGGAGAGCGTTGGCAAGGCCTTAGGACGTGGTGGAGTTCAATTGCGATTTACTTCATAACTTATGGCCGTCAAAAACGTTAACTAATGACGATTTAGATTTTCAATATGTCATGGCCTTATCACTTTTAGTATGAGTTTTTGCATCTTGAAGTTACAAATCAATCCAAGGTATGAATTGTGTCTTTCTTTCTTGTCTAAAAGCGTCTTATAGTGTTTTTTGATGTAATTCCAAGTTAAAATACAGTCATGGCTTTTCAAGGACATGTACCCCCCCATTTTCAAAGGTTGTGAATCCAATGGTGAAATAATTTCGCTTAACACTATCACCATTTGGGAGATATTAAACCTTTTACTTCGGTAAATGTTGTTGATTTTCACTTGAATATTGATTATTTTGGAAGTTTGAAGATACCTACCCCCACTAATTTGGGCATGGGGAATCCAATGGTTTAGGGTTTAGGGTTTAGGGGTTTAGGGTTTAGGGTTTAGGGGTTTAGGGTTTAGGGTTACAAGGGTGTCCCCGCCTTTTTGGCATAATTTTTTTGGCATTTTGAGGTGACCTACCTCCCCATTTTAAGGTATAGGGAATCCAAATATGTAAAAACATTTCCCAAGACTGTTGTAGTTACATGTGTGTCCCCGATTATATGGCATACTTAGAGTGAGGTTTTGAGGTGACCTACCCCCCAATTTACAAGGGTTGTGAATCCAATGGTCCAATAATTTCGCTTAACACTATCACCATTTGGGAGATATAGCATCTTGGACTTTGCAAAATTTGAGTTGACTTTTTGATTGGTGAGGTATTTTGGAATTTTGAACATACGTACCCCCCCATATTAGGGCATTGTGAATCCAATGGTGTAGTCAAAATTCTCATTAGGGTTAGGGTTAAGAAGTTGAAGTGGGGTTGTAAGTGGTCTTTAGGGTTTCCAAATGCTTGTGGGTTTGGAATTTCGAAATTTCAAGGACATGTACCCCCCCATTTTCAAAGGTTGTGAATCCAATGGTGAAATAATTTCACTTAACACTATCACCATTTGGGAGATATTAAACCTTTGACTTCGGTAAATGTTGTTGATTTTCACTTGAATATTGATTATTTTAAAAGTTTGAAGATACCTACCCCCACTAATTTGGGCATGGGGAATCCAATGGTGATGTTGGATTTGTCCAGATGTGCTTTGTTTAACAGATGTACAGGGGTGGTCTTAGGATTATGACTTTTTGATGAGGTTCAGTGTTTGACTTTAAACTTTTGCCACATCCTAAGGCTTACCTCGAGCATTCCAAAATGGTATCACACTTCATGTTTGGACGTTGTATGCATGAGATATAGATGGATGAAGTTCTGAATTTGCAAACTTCATCCACTAATATCTTAGGCATACAAAGTCCAAACATGGATTTTAGGGTTCAGGGTTACAAGGGTGTCCCCGCCTTTTTGGCATACTTTTTTTGGCATTTTGAGGTGACCTACCCCCCCATTTTAAGGTATAGGGAATTCAAATATGTAAAAACATTTCTATAGACTATTGTAGTTTTGGAGATATAGCCTCGTTGACTTTGAGCTAGGGTAGTTGACTTTGGTCTATTTAAAGCAATTTTTAAATTTTCAAAGGCTTATGTCATAGTTGTTAGTTATTTATGGATGATGCTTTTTAAAAAAAATCCATAAATAGTGTTGGTTAGGAGTTATAGGCAATCTAAGGTAAAGTCTTTAAATAGGAATCATTGTCAATTGACCAAAGCGGTCAATGTTTTAAGAATACAAACACTCTATTTTAAGCTCAAGTAATTGGAATATGTAAAAACATTTCTATAGACTTTCTTCATTTAGGAGATATAGACGGATGAACTTTAGATTGTTGGAACTTCATCCATCCATATCTCATGCATGCAAACTCCGATGACAAAGCCCTACATATGACCGGAATTCCCTCACAATTATCTATAGCGTGGGCTCCATCTATACGGCTAATAATAGAAAATGCAAGGTCCCTTTTATGGGGGTGGCAATTATGATCTCTTGCCTCCGTGAAGGGCGATTCTAAACGGAGGGCCCCACAAGGTGGAGATCAACCGTACAGTTCCAAAAAGTTAAAGCACACTCCATTCCAATGTTGGATGCATGAGATATGAGCGGATGAAGTTTGCGGTTTTCAAACTTCGTCCGCTCATTGCGCATGCATGCCACGTCGGAATGAAGAATGGATTGCGTTCACGGAGAGCGTTGGCAAGGCCTTAGGACGTGGTGGAGTTCAATTGCGATTTACTTCATAACTTATGGCCGTCAAAAACGTTAACTAATGACGATTTAGATTTTCAATATGTCATGGCCTTATCACTTTTAGTATGAGTTTTTGCATCTTGAAGTTACAAATCAATCCAAGGTATGAATTGTGTCTTTCTTTCTTGTCTAAAAGCGTCTTATAGTGTTTTTTGATGTAATTCCAAGTTAAAATACAGTCATGGCTTTTCAAGGACATGTACCCCCCCATTTTCAAAGGTTGTGAATCCAATGGTGAAATAATTTCGCTTAACACTATCACCATTTGGGAGATATTAAACCTTTTACTTCGGTAAATGTTGTTGATTTTCACTTGAATATTGATTATTTTGGAAGTTTGAAGATACCTACCCCCACTAATTTGGGCATGGGGAATCCAATGGTTTAGGGTTTAGGGTTTAGGGGTTTAGGGTTTAGGGTTTAGGGGTTTAGGGTTTAGGGTTACAAGGGTGTCCCCGCCTTTTTGGCATAATTTTTTTGGCATTTTGAGGTGACCTACCTCCCCATTTTAAGGTATAGGGAATCCAAATATGTAAAAACATTTCCCAAGACTGTTGTAGTTACATGTGTGTCCCCGATTATATGGCATACTTAGAGTGAGGTTTTGAGGTGACCTACCCCCCAATTTACAAGGGTTGTGAATCCAATGGTCCAATAATTTCGCTTAACACTATCACCATTTGGGAGATATAGCATCTTGGACTTTGCAAAATTTGAGTTGACTTTTTGATTGGTGAGGTATTTTGGAATTTTGAACATACGTACCCCCCCATATTAGGGCATTGTGAATCCAATGGTGTAGTCAAAATTCTCATTAGGGTTAGGGTTAAGAAGTTGAAGTGGGGTTGTAAGTGGTCTTTAGGGTTTCCAAATGCTTGTGGGTTTGGAATTTCGAAATTTCAAGGACATGTACCCCCCCATTTTCAAAGGTTGTGAATCCAATGGTGAAATAATTTCACTTAACACTATCACCATTTGGGAGATATTAAACCTTTGACTTCGGTAAATGTTGTTGATTTTCACTTGAATATTGATTATTTTAAAAGTTTGAAGATACCTACCCCCACTAATTTGGGCATGGGGAATCCAATGGTGATGTTGGATTTGTCCAGATGTGCTTTGTTTAACAGATGTACAGGGGTGGTCTTAGGATTATGACTTTTTGATGAGGTTCAGTGTTTGACTTTAAACTTTTGCCACATCCTAAGGCTTACCTCGAGCATTCCAAAATGGTATCACACTTCATGTTTGGACGTTGTATGCATGAGATATAGATGGATGAAGTTCTGAATTTGCAAACTTCATCCACTAATATCTTAGGCATACAAAGTCCAAACATGGATTTTAGGGTTCAGGGTTACAAGGGTGTCCCCGCCTTTTTGGCATACTTTTTTTGGCATTTTGAGGTGACCTACCCCCCCATTTTAAGGTATAGGGAATTCAAATATGTAAAAACATTTCTATAGACTATTGTAGTTTTGGAGATATAGCCTCGTTGACTTTGAGCTAGGGTAGTTGACTTTGGTCTATTTAAAGCAATTTTTAAATTTTCAAAGGCTTATGTCATAGTTGTTAGTTATTTATGGATGATGCTTTTTAAAAAAAATCCATAAATAGTGTTGGTTAGGAGTTATAGGCAATCTAAGGTAAAGTCTTTAAATAGGAACCATTGTCAATTGACCAAAGCGGTCAATGTTTTAAGAATACAAACACTCTATTTTAAGCTCAAGTAATTGGAATATGTAAAAGGTTTTAGGGTTTTTAGAGGGTTTAGGGTTTAGGGTTTAGGGTTTAGGGTTTAGGGTGTAGGGTTTAGGGTTTAGGGTTTAGGGTTTAGGGTTTAGGGTTTAGGGTTTAGGGTTACATGTGTGTCCCCGATTATATGGCATAGTTAGAGTGAGGTTTTGAGGTGACCTACCCCCCAATTTACAAGGGTTGTGAATCCAATGGTCCAATAATTTCGCTTAACTCTATCACCATTTGGGAGATATAGCATCTTGGACTTTGCAAAATTTGAGTTGACTTTTTGATTGGTGAGGTATTTTGGAATTTTGAACATACGTACCCCCCCATATTAGGGCATTGTGAATCCAATGGTGTAGTCAAAATTCTCATTAGGGTTAGGGTTAAGAAGTTGAAGTGGGGTTGTAAGTGGTCTTTAGGGTTTCCAAATGCTTGTGGGTTTGGAATTTCGAAATTTCAAGGACATGTACCCCCCCATTTTCAAAGGTTGTGAATCCAATGGTGAAATAATTTCACTTAACACTATCACCATTTGGGAGATATTAAACCTTTGACTTCGGTAAATGTTGTTGATTTTCACTTGAATATTGATTATTTTAAAAGTTTGAAGATACCTACCCCCACTAATTTGGGCATGGGGAATCCAATGGTGATGTTGGATTTGTCCAGATGTGCTTTGTTTAACAGATGTACAGGGGTGGTCTTAGGATTATGACTTTTTGATGAGGTTCAGTGTTTGACTTTAAACTTTTGCCACATCCTAAGGCTTACCTCGAGCATTCCAAAATGGTATCACACTTCATGTTTGGACGTTGTATGCATGAGATATAGATGGATGAAGTTCTGAATTTGCAAACTTCATCCACTAATATCTTAGGCATACAAAGTCCAAACATGGATTTTAGGGTTCAGGGTTACAAGGGTGTCCCCGCGTTTTTGGCATACTTTTTTTGGCATTTTGAGGTGACCTACCCCCCCATTTTAAGGTATAGGGAATTCAAATATGTAAAAACATTTCTATAGACTATTGTAGTTTTGGAGATATAGCCTCGTTGACTTTGAGCTAGGGTAGTTGACTTTGGTCTATTTAAAGCAATTTTTAAATTTTCAAAGGCTTATGTCATAGTTGTTAGTTATTTATGGATGATGCTTTTTAAAAAAAATCCATAAATAGTGTTGGTTAGGAGTTATAGGCAATCTAAGGTAAAGTCTTTAAATAGGAATCATTGTCAATTGACCAAAGCGGTCAATGTTTTAAGAATACAAACACTCTATTTTAAGCTCAAGTAATTGGAATATGTAAAAGGTTTTAGGGTTTTTAGAGGGTTTAGGGTTTAGGGTTTAGGGTTTAGGGTTTAGGGTGTAGGGTTTAGGGTTTAGGGTTTAGGGTTTAGGGTTTAGGGTTTAGGGTTTAGGGTTTAGGGTTTAGGGTTTAGGGTTACATGTGTGTCCCCGATTATATGGCATACTTAGAGTGAGGTTTTGAGGTGACCTACCCCCCAATTTACAAGGGTTGTGAATCCAATGGTCCAATAATTTCGCTTAACTCTATCACCATTTGGGAGATATAGCATCTTGGACTTTGCAAAATTTGAGTTGACTTTTTGATTGGTGAGGTATTTTGGAATTTTGAACATACGTACCCCCCCATATTAGGGCATTGTGAATCCAATGGTGTAGTCAAAATTCTCATTAGGGTTAGGGTTAAGAAGTTGAAGTGGGGTTGTAAGTGGTCTTTAGGGTTTCCAAATGCTTGTGGGTTTGGAATTTCGAAATTTCAAGGACATGTACCCCCCCATTTTCAAAGGTTGTGAATCCAATGGTGAAATAATTTCACTTAACACTATCACCATTTGGGAGATATTAAACCTTTGACTTCGGTAAATGTTGTTGATTTTCACTTGAATATTGATTATTTTAAAAGTTTGAAGATACCTACCCCCACTAATTTGGGCATGGGGAATCCAATGGTGATGTTGGATTTGTCCAGATGTGCTTTGTTTAACAGATGTACAGGGGTGGTCTTAGGATTATGACTTTTTGATGAGGTTCAGTGTTTGACTTTAAACTTTTGCCACATCCTAAGGCTTACCTCGAGCATTCCAAAATGGTATCACACTTCATGTTTGGACGTTGTATGCATGAGATATAGATGGATGAAGTTCTGAATTTGCAAACTTCATCCACTAATATCTTAGGCATACAAAGTCCAAACATGGATTTTAGGGTTCAGGGTTACAAGGGTGTCCCCGCGTTTTTGGCATACTTTTTTTGGCATTTTGAGGTGACCTACCCCCCCATTTTAAGGTATAGGGAATTCAAATATGTAAAAACATTTCTATAGACTATTGTAGTTTTGGAGATATAGCCTCGTTGACTTTGAGCTAGGGTAGTTGACTTTGGTCTATTTAAAGCAATTTTTAAATTTTCAAAGGCTTATGTCATAGTTGTTAGTTATTTATGGATGATGCTTTTTAAAAAAAATCCATAAATAGTGTTGGTTAGGAGTTATAGGCAATCTAAGGTAAAGTCTTTAAATAGGAATCATTGTCAATTGACCAAAGCGGTCAATGTTTTAAGAATACAAACACTCTATTTTAAGCTCAAGTAATTGGAATATGTAAAAGGTTTTAGGGTTTTTAGAGGGTTTAGGGTTTAGGGTTTAGGGTTTAGGGTTTAGGGTTGTAGGGTTTAGGGTTTAGGGTTTAGGGTTTAGGGTTTAGGGTTTAGGGTTTAGGGTTTAGGGTTTAGGGTTTAGGGTTACATGTGTGTCCCCGATTATATGGCATACTTAGAGTGAGGTTTTGAGGTGACCTACCCCCCAATTTACAAGGGTTGTGAATCCAATGGTCCAATAATTTCGCTTAACTCTATCACCATTTGGGAGATATAGCATCTTGGACTTTGCAAAATTTGAGTTGACTTTTTGATTGGTGAGGTATTTTGGAATTTTGAACATACGTACCCCCCCATATTAGGGCATTGTGAATCCAATGGTGTAGTCAAAATTCTCATTAGGGTTAGGGTTAAGAAGTTGAAGTGGGGTTGTAAGTGGTCTTTAGGGTTTCCAAATGCTTGTGGGTTTGGAATTTCGAAATTTCAAGGACATGTACCCCCCCATTTTCAAAGGTTGTGAATCCAATGGTGAAATAATTTCACTTAACACTATCACCATTTGGGAGATATTAAACCTTTGACTTCGGTAAATGTTGTTGATTTTCACTTGAATATTGATTATTTTAAAAGTTTGAAGATACCTACCCCCACTAATTTGGGCATGGGGAATCCAATGGTGATGTTGGATTTGTCCAGATGTGCTTTGTTTAACAGATGTACAGGGGTGGTCTTAGGATTATGACTTTTTGATGAGGTTCAGTGTTTGACTTTAAACTTT